>SJYX01014029.1:296398-318173 GCA_006410675.1 Oreotragus oreotragus | reverse complement strand
CACTTTCACAGCATCATCTTTTAGGATTTGAAACAGCTCTACTGGAATTCCATCACCTCCACTAGCTTTGTTCATAGTGATGCTTTCTAAGGCCCACTTGACTTCACATTCCAGGATGTCTGGCTCTAGGTGAGTGATCACACCATCATGATTATCTTGGTCATGAAGATCTTTTTTGTACAGTTCTTTTGTGTATTCTTGCCACCTCTTCTTAATATGCCCCATAAAATTTAGATACTTTTGTTTGAAGAATTAAAGTCAGCAGCAGCAGCAGCAGCAGCAGCATCTAGCTTGAATCCATTTTCTAAAATTTACCAAGAACCACACACAGACACACACACACACATCTATATATATACATACACACATACATTTTTATTATTTAATACAAAAATCTTCATCTTCCCTCATTCCCTTACACACCTATACTCACATCATGGTCCCACTATGGTGGGTGAAAAGCAAATGTGGGTGGGAAACACAAGAAACTGAATTCTTGCGCGAGCCCTGCCCAGAAACTCAGCCTAGGAGCAGTTAAACCCAAGTGGAGCCGGGCAGACTGGTGACCTCATTCCTAGGACCAGGGCTCCTACGTGTAATCATGAAGTAATTTGAATGCAGCATAACAGCTTGGAGAGTCTTTTTACAACACATTCATCTCTACAGCTTTGATATGACGATAAGAATTTGGCATTTCAAATACTGTTTTGATGCAGTCATTGCTTCTGGCAACTGCCCACTGTATTTCTCCTTTGGCCTTTTGTTAAGTGTAGCTTCATCAGGTAGCTGTAGTGAGAGGATGGTTCCAAATCCACAGCTGTGTTTTCCTGTGATTTTCTGTTTATTCACTCTGCTGCCTTTGACAGTTTCCAGCTTCCAACATTACTCATTCATTCATCCCACACATATTTACTGCATGCCTACTATGTGGCAGGTAACTTTTCCAGGTGTTGGGGGAATAAAATGGAAACCAAGACAAGTATATGGCCTCATGGAAACTACATTCTAGTGGAATAGTAAGAGAGTCCACAAGCAAACAAATGGATGCTGATGAGAAGAAAATTGGAGGAAACACAGGAGAGGTTGGAGGAGACTTCTCAGGGACTCTGTTTTAGTTAGGACTGGTCAGGGAGGACTTCTTGGAGGAGGTACTCTCCAACCTGCATGAAATGAAATAGCAGAGGGAACAGTGTGGACAGGGTCCCTCAGAGGAGAGGGACTTGGCTTGAAAAATAGAATGGGGGGTTTAGAGGATGAAAGTAGGAGGCAGAGTCAGGGAGAGCAATGGGACTTTAGAATCCATTCAGAGCAGGACAGCTAACAACAGGAGACCTCAGAGTGTGTTGTCTGATGTATGTTGTAGAAAGACCACTTTTACTGCCTGTAGAGGGGAAAGGAGAGGCTCAGAGAGGCCAGACAGAGGTTTCATCATCACCTGCACATTTGACAGAACTTTTGAAGTCATACGTTTAACACAATCCATGGAATGAATAAAAACAGTGATCTACCTACAACATAAGCATCACACATTCCTACCTTTGGGGATCCCATTTTTATCAGTACAATTAGGCAGGCAAGGTTCTACAGCTTCCCTCAGGTCGTAAATCCCGTGGGCAGTGACCCAGGGTTCCTGACCCTAATTGGTCCTCCCTTCTCAAAGGTTATGGCACCCCACTCCAGTACTCTTGCCTGGAAAATCCCACGGACTGAGGAGCCTGGTAGGCTACAGTCCATGGGGTCACGAAGAGTCGGACTCGACCGAGCGACTTCATTTTCGCTTTTCACTTTCATGCATTGGAGAAGGAAATGGCAACCCACTCCAGTGTTCTTGCCTGGAGGATCCCGGGGTGGGGGAGCCTGGTGGGCTGCCATCTATGGGATCGCACAGAGTGGGACACGATTGAAGTGACTCAGCAGTAGTAGTAATCTGAAAGGTTGCCAGTGCGAGTCCTGTGCTACACTGGGATTCGTTTCCTCCAGAGGAGAGGATTTTGATCTAGGCTCAGAAACCAGGCTTGACCATTGGAGCTTTTTGTTAACAGAATTTTATTAAAGTGTAAGAGAGAGAAAGCTTCTGATACAGACATCAGAAGAGGGCAGAAAGAATACCCCCTTGCTAGTTTTTAGCAAGGTGTTTTATGTCTGTTAGCAAGCTATTAATCAGATAAGAGAGATACCTCAAGGCTGAGGGAGTTTCACCAGGCCCCTCTCCCACAATATGCATTTTTGAGATAAAATGGCAGGAGGTGTGTCATCCCCAGCCTTAAAACAATTGACAGGAATACTGGTGTGTTGAGCCATTATCAGCCCAAGGTTTGAGAAAAGAAAACAAGAGTCTTAGGAGGAGCCATTTTAAAGAAAGGCAGATTCCAAAGCAAATACAAAGGTTAATTAACATAGCCTAAGAAAAACCTTTCCACAAGAAAAACACATTGGTTAGTTCAAGGCAGAACCAGTTGTGTCAACACAGAAATAAAAGAAGCCCCTTTTAATTTTGTGTACAGAAGGAAAAGAAAAAAAAAATCTGCCACTTGCAGTTTATTTCCTCCTGCCACTTGGAGACCTCTGGCCTTCCTACCTGTTACCCTCTCACTTCTCTGAAAAGACGTGGGTGTTGCAGGCCCTCCCGCCTGCACAGAGCCACCTGAGATAGTTCCCAGAAAGCCGGGGAGCCTCCCAGGGTTTCCTGCCCGGAAGCCCATTCGGCACATTTTCTAGTGCAGCTGCCAGCCATGAATCAGGACCGCGAGGAGGGGGCATGTGACTGCCTCCCGCACTTGCCCGGGCCTGCCGTTCACACAGCCTGAGAGGAGGGTTCTGTGGATTTGCACAGTGAGCAGCCTGCCCAGCAGTCCTCTGCGTCCTGCCTCTGTGCTAGGCAGAGAGAACAGAGCTCACCAAGACATCGTCTTTTCTCTTCCTAGGAGTTACACTGTATTGGCTTTCTAATGAGCTCACTTACCAACATTTAAAATCTTTTTTTTTTTTTTTTTCGCTGTGGGGCTCTTCGTAGTGGCCTGTGGGCGCTTGCTAGCTGCGTTGGGCAACCTTCACATTGCAGTGGTTTCTCTTGTTGCAGAGCCCAGGCTTTAGGGCACACAGGCTTCAGGAGCTGAGGCGCCTGGGCTTAGTTGCTCTGCGGCACATCTTATCCTCCCGGACCAGGGCACGAACCCGTGTCCCCTGCATTGGCGGGTGGATTCTTACCCACTGGACCACCAGGGAGTCCCCATAAACATCTTTTATGTAAATATAGGAGTGGCTGGACCAACAGCAGGGTGCATTTCCAAAAAATGAACTCCCCAACCTGTCTCCTAGACAGGCCTGGAAACTCATCATAAGCGTGTTATATCAAAGCAGGTAGCAGAGGGAGCCTCAGCCTGGCTGATTGGAAATTCCAGACACACCCCTGAGCACCATCTGGGCCTCTGCTGGAGCATCTGCAATCTCTCCTCAATGCTCAGGGCCCTCCCACCACGAGCAAGATGAGATATATGATCTAGGAGAAACCAGCAGATGGTGAGTTGGCTCATCTCTCTCAGGGGTTAAAAACATCAACTCAACATCATTGTGGGAGGAGGGGTTAAAGTCACCATCTATTTGCGGACCTCTCTGTGTGTGTGTTTGTGTGTGTATATACATGTGTCTTTCTGATGTAGTCCACATTTTCTCATCTCACGTGCTCTGGTGCCTTTTATTACAAAGAAATGATCTGTTCAGTCAGTTGCTCCATTCATTCATTTACTCATCCCTTCTCTCACTATGTATTTAGGAATGTCACTTTTGTGCCTGGCGCTGTCTAGGCTGTGAGAACAGTGATCAAAATTGACAAGGCTCATGTTTTCACAAAACTTACATTCTAGTGAGAGAGAAAGCTTAACATACCATTTCAGAGAGTCTTGGGTATTCTGAAGACATAAAACAGGTAAAGGGGGAATAGAGGGTAGCTAGAGAGAGCCGTGCAACTTCAGATTTGAGGGCCACTGAAGGCTTCACGGAGAAGCCCTGATATTTAAGATCAATCAGCGATGAGAAGGATCCAGAGGGTAAACATGATCTGTTCAGCTCACTCACATTAAGGAACCAAATACTTTCTTTGTTTCTTTTGTTCACCAAATATGCATTTGGTATCTACTTTATGGCATAAAAGAGTTAAAGAATCATATTACCTGTTCTCTTGGTATTTCAGTTCTAGAGCAGGAGAACATATTCAATTTAGCAAATTAATGTGTAATATAATGCCAGTTGCTTAAATGCTGTGAGGAGGAGAGAGGAGAGGCCTTGCTGGGGGAAGGGGTTACATTTGAGCAGAGAATAAGGCAAGGGAAGGAGCTATGAATCTTCCTGGATGTGGGGGGCAGAGGATGGAGGTGGGGGAGACGGATAAGCAAATGCAAGCACAAGAGCTGAGACAGAGGCATCACTTCCTAGAGGAGGAGCAAAGAGGCAGAGTGGGCAGGAAGGGCCCAAGAGGGGCAGGAACCAGATCGTAACTGTAAGAACCTGGGTCTCCCACATTGCAGGGAGACAGAGGCTTTACCATCTGAGCCACCAGGGAAGCCCCTGGTTTTGTATGGGGAATGAGAAAGAGGGAGAAATCCAGATGGCTGTGTGGCTGTCAGTGTGAAGTGAAGTGAAGTCGCTCAGTCGTGTCTGACCCTCAGCGACCCCATGGGCTGCAGCCTACCAGGCTCCTCCGTCCGTAGGATTTTCCAGGCAAGAGTACCAGAGTGAGGTGCCATAGAGCTGGGTAAATGGCAGTGTCACTTCCTAAAATGGAAGCGACTAGGGGAGGGGTGGACTTGGTGAGCATGGGGTGACCTTGGACATGTGAGATGCCCACGAAAAATGGTGACAGTGTCAGGAAGGGCTGGATATACGATTCTGAAGTCCAGGAGAGATGCTGGGGGTTATCGAATTACCAATGATGCATTAAACCTTGAGAACTCCATGAGATCATTTAGGTGTGACTCTAGGCAGAAAGATCAGAGGAATGATCCTGAGGATGTGCTGATATTTGCAACTAAGGAAGAGGAGGAGGGGGAGGAGGTAGCAGAACAAGAACATCCAGGTGGAGGCGAAGAGAACTGGGTGAGAACCATCTGCCAGGGGCCAAGGGGCAGGAAATGATCTGGAAGTGGAGTCAGAGGTCGGATACTGCAGAGAAGTGGAGTGAAACCAAGAGTCACGCATTGGATTGGGCGGTGGGATCATCCGCGGAGACCTCAGAGAGTGGTCTGATGGAATAGCAGAAGTGAAAAGCTAATTAGAGTAGATGCAAGGGAGAATGGGAAGACAGAAAGTTACATCAGTGAGCACAGTAAGTGCTAAGAAAGGGCTTTACTGTAATGATTCCATAGAATACCCAGGGATAGCTGTAAAGACCCGAATGGTAGGTGGAGAATGGGGTAAGCTTGAAGGGGAGGGTGTCTTTGAATGTTTGTGTGGTAAAGACAGTGATCTTGCAGAGAGAGAAAACTGAAAAGGACAGAAGAGCGAGGGGACCATTATAAGACTGACATGATTGTTGTCATTTGCTTATTTGTTATTTACAATCTTTTAAACATGTTAAACAAAAAACATTTTTACAGCTTTCAGGTCATACAAAAACAGGCTAGGTGTACAGGTCACATTTGGCCCATGAGCCATAGTTTGCTGATCCCTGCTGTCCAGTGGACTAGTGAGTTATCTTCCTTGGCTGGAATTGAATACCCTGGTTTTAGCACATTACTTCTATGTGTGGAGGCGTCCTCAAACTCCAGACCACTGCCAAGTACCTCCTGTCAGATCAGCAGCGGCATTAGATTAGAAATCTAGTATACAATCCCTGGAGAAGGAAATGGCAATCCACTCTGGTATTCTTGCCTGGAAAATTGCGTGGACAGAGGAGTCTGGTGGGCTACAGTCCCTGGGGTCACAAAAAAGTTGAACATGACTTAGCAACTAAACAACGAAATTAGTGCCCAATAAATGTAATGTGCTGGAGTCATCCTGAAACCGTCTACCTCCACCCCCTTGCCCCCGTCCATGGAATCATCCTGAAACCGTCTACCTCCATCCCCTTGCCCCCGTCCATGGAAACACTCTCTTCCCAAAAACCAGCCTCTGGTGCCAAAAAGGTTGGGGACCTCTGCATTCGACAGTTTTCATAGTAAGGCTTCAGATCGCTTTGTTTCTTGGTATGGCCCTTTTTGTGTGTTTGTTTCCATGAGGATGAGATCTTTCAAGTGTGTTATGTGCTGGAACGATGTCCGTCACTAAAAGTTAAATTGTAGCTGTCAACAGATCGATCCCGTAGTGCTATTCGACAGTTTTCATAGTAAGGCTTCAGATCGCTTTGTTTCTTGGTATGGCCCTTTTTGTGTGTTTGTTTCCATGAGGATGAGATCTTTCAAGTGTGTTATGTGCTGGAACGATGTCCGTCACTAAAAGTTAAATTGTAGCTGTCAACAGATCGATCCCGTAGTGCTGCCGATGCCCGGGAAGGAGGAGCGCGAGGCTGGGAGCAGCACACGCTCTGGCTGGCCAGGACGTGTCGCAGATAAGGAAAAGGGCAAGTTCTGGGATGGACGACAGAGCCCTTATTGTACCCGAGACAGTAGGGATCTCCCTTCTCTTTCTCCCTCCTACTCTCCCAGCACCTGGAGAGTGAGAGAGAGCTTCATCGTCAGGAAGGCCAAGGACAGAGTCCCCTTGACCACTGACGCCAGGTGTTTTAGCCTTGTGAACGGTAAAACTTGCACACATATCAGGACCTTCTCTAGATCTCAAGATTCTCTTCTACAGTCACCAGTATCTACTGTAAAGATGTAAAGACCTAGTCAATCCAGCCTAGGGAACGAAGACCAATCTGCACATCCCAGTGGCTAGTGACAAGGTCAGGTTTGATGAAGGTTGGGCAGAGACTCTCTGTCCTCTAGGGATGCTTNTTCTCTTCTACAGTCACCAGTATCTACTGTAAAGATGTAAAGACCTAGTCAATCCAGCCTAGGGAACGAAGACCAATCTGCACATCCCAGTGGCTAGTGACAAGGTCAGGTTTGATGAAGGTTGGGCAGAGACTCTCTGTCCTCTAGGGATGCTTTCTAGAACACATGACTTCAGAGGTTGCAGTAGCAGAGGAGGGTCACGGAGAGTCTGGGAGGACCTGGGAACTGGGCAAGCTGCAGCTCTGCCCCAGGATATGCTGTCACCACCCACCTGTCCTTTGGTAACACAGGTACAATTTGGTCATATTCCCCACCCACTTATCCAGCATCCTCAGTGAAGACACAGTGCCCCCAGCCCTTCCAACAGAAGAAAGATACTTTCTTTAAAACATTTTAATGGTACCATCAAAGGAGTCTCTTGCTTATGAACTTTGATTACAGGGTCTTTCTAAATAGGAGTATAATTGCTTAACAATGTTGTGTGTTAGTAATCCTCAGTGAAGACACAGTGCCCCCAGCCCTTCCAACAGAAGAAAGATACTTTCTTTAAAACATTTTAATGGTACCATCAAAGGAGTCTCTTGCTTATGAACTTTGATTACAGGGTCTTTCTAAATAGGAGTATAATTGCTTAACAATGTTGTGTGTTAGTTTCTATTGTACAGTGAAGTGAGTCAGCTATATCTAAACATATATTCCCTCCCTCTCGGTCCTCCCACCCACTCACCCCCCATCCCAGGTCCATCTGAAAATAGGATTTTCAGAAAGTTGAGCAAGAAGTTGTCCTTCAGAAGACACTATACCAACTAGAACTTTTTAATCCTTAGAACAACTGTAAAATTCGTTTTAGAAGTTGTGACCTTTGCTCAAGTTTCTGAAAATTCTATTGGCAGTTCTGTAGTTAATCAGGCACACTTCAAAGTGGTCCAGACACACGTATTTCCTGATGGGGCAGAAGAGTTGGTCCGTGCTGAAAAAAATACGTATTTGCATCAATAGTGAAATAATCAGTAATTGACTTTGGTGTATTAAAAATGGAGTAGCGACGACTTGAAATGTGCATTTGACTTTCCAGAAGAACTACCAGTTTGAATATAATGAAGATATCTAGAGTTAATGAAAGCAAAAGGCAAGAATGCAGGGCTTTTTTACTTTTTTCTTAAGTCTTCATATTTGCTGCTTGGAAGAGAATTCTCACTCACAGGATATGCTTGGAAGAGAATTCTCACTCACAGGATATTTGAAGTGGAAGGAACTATAGATGTAATCTGGTCCACTTATTTTATTCTCTACAGATCTGAGAACATAGATTCAGATTAGAAATGACCTGCCCAAGTGTCCCATCAACATTGGCAGCCTTGATTTCATTTAACTGGGGCTCATGTACATTATCTTTCCCATAATGCACTGATAGTACCTCAATATCATTATTAATGGCCTTTTAATAATTTTTTGAAATTGTTCTTGATTTTATTATAAAAGTAATGTGTGATGAAAGCTGAGCACTGAAGAATTGATGCTTTTGAACTGTGATGTTGGAGAAGACTCTTGAGAGTCCCTTGGACTGCAAGGAGATCCAAGCAGTCCATTCTGAAGGAGATCAGTCCTGGGTGTTCTTTGGAAGGAATGATCCTAAAGCTGAAACTCCAGTACTTTGGCCACCTCATGCCAAAAGTTGACTCGTTGGAAAAGACTCTGATGCTGGGAGGGGTTGGGGGCAGGAGGAGAAGGGGACGACAGAGGATGAGATGGCTGGATGGCATCACGGACTCGATGGATGTGAGTCTGAAGTAACTACGGGAGTTGGTGACGGACAGGGAGGCCTGGCGTGCTGCAATTCATGGGGTCGCAGAGAGTCGGACACAACTGAGCAACTGAACTGAACTGAATGTCATAAAAGTTAAACACTGGAAATTCTATAGTCTTTTGTTCTTTTTCTTTTTACTCTGAAACTTTAGTACTTTAATACATTTATATTAATATAATGTATTCATTAATATATTATGTAATGTAATACATTAATTCAAATGTATTAATACAATGTACATGTATTTTAATAATAATACATTTATTAATACAAATAGATGTATTTTAACACATTTACTTCCTACTAGCTATTGTACCTGCCCAGCGTGGTTCAGAGCATCACTTGAGGATGTATCATGGGGATACGTTTACACTTTAGTCACTGTATCGTGAATGACTGATGAAGAATCTGGTCCTCGAAAGACTGTCATTCAGTTTTTGCACTAACACCTGGTGTGTGAGTTCTCGTGGTTGGGAGCCTGCTCTTTTCCTCTACACAGTGGCTGGCACAGGGCCATCTCTGCTTGCTTCAGTATCAGAAGAAAAATGCAGCCTCAGTGACTAGCAGAGCACCGCATGGAGAAGCAGTCTTTACATGACTGTGAAAGCCGGGGAGGGATTGTCTGAAGGACACATGAGAGCAACTGACAAAGGATCTTGGTGTCTCGAAGTTCCGGTAGATTACTGGCAACTTGAACCTGTGCAGCCCTAGGTAAGGTTCTTGCTGCTGCTCCTGCTAAGTCACTTCAGTTGTGTCCAACTCTGCGACCCCATAGACGGCAGCCCACCAGGCTCCCCCGCCTCTGGGATTCCCCAGGCAAGAACACTGGAGTGGGCTGCCATTTCCTTCTCCAATGCATGAAAGTGAAAAGTGAAAGTGAAGTCGCTCAGTCATGCCCGACTCTTAGCGACCCCATGGGCTGCAGCCCACCAGATTCCTCCGTCCATGAGATTTTCCAGGCAAGAGTACTGGAGTGGGGTGCTATTGCCTTCTCTGAAGGTTCTCACCTACCTGCTATTATTTCAGGGGGACACAGTTGGATGCTGGGTTTTTGGACCCTGACATATGTGATTGGGGATATGTGTTTGTAGTGAGGAGTTAAAGGTTTTTCAGACCCTTTGAGAGTTCCTCCTATTTTTGTTTGTTTGTTTTTGAATGATAGAATGGCATATTTCATCAGCTGTTTCGTCACCTTAGGAACAGTTCAAGCAAACAGGTCATTTAGCATTGGTCACACAAAATACATGTCTGGACAAACCAAGTTTTTACTGAAGCTGATGAACTGCCCAGAAATGTTGCCACTGTGGAGTTACAATGGCTGTCTCCAGGAAAGGAATTCGTTCTCATAGTTAAATTGTTCAAAAGGCACACAACGGCACCATGACTTTTATCCTTCTTATTGTTTTTTTCTTCCAGTGGATACTTAGAAATCAATTTATTTTTATTCTGGTGTGTACCAGGGGTATAGCGTTGGTTAGGATGAAAAAGCAATTTTAATTTAGTGGGAAATGGATTTTCTTTATCACAGAGAAAAGCGTAGACTAGACGAGAGACACACCCAATAAAACTCTCATTCTCCATCCCAGGGGCTGAGGTGGGGAGATGGGCCTGACAGGAGGACGAGTTGAAATTTTGATAATTCTGTTTGAATTTCTCCTTAGAGCTCTTAGTTGTCAATAAAAACTCTTGGTTAGCAACACAAATGACCTGGTTATTCCTCCCCTGTTGAATTGGATGTTCAGAAGCAGCAGAATACAATAAATTAAAGGCCCAGGGCTTAGAGCCGGCTCTGCGTTGGTCTACCTGTCGCCTCCAGCAACTGATCTCTCTTCTCGGGGCATCAGTTTCCCCATTCATTAAGCTGACTTTACCATCATCTTAAGTCTCCGATTCTTAAGTTAACTGAGAAAATGTCTTCTAATTTGCCCATATCATCTCAATCAAGGGTTTTTGACTATAATTGACTATGGATGATAGTGACTCTGGGAAAATCGGTGTTTAACTGAACTGATGAATAGACCCATTCATTTCTAAAGCTGCATCTGCAGTTTCCTTTCTATAATTATTTCGTTGTCATTTCCTGTCCTATTTCAGCCAATTTTTATGCTATTTCCTTATTATAGTTATTTAAGTGTGCCTGTGTGCATGACTGTGTGTGTGTGTGTGAATGAGAGGGACAGAGAGGAGCAACCCATCTTCACTGATGCAACTTCATTCATAGCCTTTTGCTGTTTTTCTGTTACCCAGCTACTCTGTCTTTAATCCCCAGTATTCGCCATGTTTTGCCCTGCCACAGGGTCTTTGCACATGTTAATAACTCACAGACATATTCAGATCACATTATACTCATTACAGCTACCTAAGTGTATCATTGATGTTCATCACTAGTTTGTAATTCTACTGGCTATTAAACCCTCCACCGTGATCTTATTATTCAAGGCGTTGATAGGGAAACATGTGTATGATAATATCACAGTTGTAGAAGCACTTTCCTAACTTTAACATATCTTCTTCCTTTGTAGTGCCCTGTATCTTATCCTATGCATCTAAACGTAGTATTAGGAGAAAAGGTCCACAGGTTTCCCCAGGTTGCCAAAGAGGTGTTTGGGTACCTCAAAGCTGAAGAAAATCTGTATGAGTCCATAAGTTAGGGAGAGCAGGAGTTGTGTCTGGCTCCATGCATCAAAGTTTTTGGCAGACTACTGGTGCTAAATTATTGCATACTGAGTAAAAAAAAAAAAAAAAAATAGAGATAGAAGGTTCGAGAAGAAAAGTATTCAGAGATTTAGTTATTTGATATAACCTGTGAAATTTGCTTGGTCAAGTCTGACTCCTTGCAATCCCATGGACTATAGAGTCCATGGAATTCCCCAGGCCAGAATACTGGAGTGGGCCGCCTTTCCCTTCTCCAGCGGATCTTCCCAACCCAGGGATCGAACCCATGTCTCCCGCATTGCAGGCAGATTCTTTTACCAGCTGAGCCACAAGGGAAGCCCAAGAATACTGGGATGGGTAAGCCTATCCCTTCGCCAGAGGATCTTCCCAACCCAGGAATCAAACTGGGATCTCCTGCATTGCAGGTGGATTCTTTATTAGCTGAGCTATCAAGGAAGCCCTGATATAACTTGCTGAAGTTTAATTCTTGGAGAAAAGGTATATTAAGCCTTTTGTATATTTAAAATGGTTAGGCCACAAAGCACAGAAACCTGACTCAAGCTGCCTAGAAAACCAGACATGTGTGTTCATGAGTCCAGAGGCAGCCAGGCTTCGGGTAGAATGCGGTCAGTGTCTCCACAAGCCATCGGGACTGCAGCTTCTGCCCATGTTTCTGTGCTGCTCTCTGCCTTCCAGATCACAAGATGCTGAGGGTGACAGCTTCTTTGTTTGTGTCCAGTAGCAAAGAGAGACCCTCATCCCATTCACAGGAAATACATTCTCCCTGTCAGTCTTGTGAAGCTAATGTAGATTTCATGCCATTCCCTGGACCAACAGTAGCTGCCAGGGGACTGTCACATGTCAGTAGGGTAGGACCACACGGAACCCTCCATGGCAGCCGAGGTAGGCAGATTAAGGAAAGAAACAAAGGCCATACAGGAAGGAGGAAAGGAGACAGGCTGGGTGGGCAACAGGCAGAGTCAGAGCCTCTTAACTCTTCGGGAGGGCTCATCAGAGAATACATACTAGCAGACCAAAAACAAAAAAACTGCCATTCTGTGTATGTTCAACTCTCATCTTTGTCAAGGCCAATAAGGGGAGAGCCAGTCTGAAAGGCAGCATGCTCCTCCCCATAATGCCGTAGAGATTTGCAGGCCTGCCCCCTGAAGGGGAGATGCTGTCTCACAGAAGTGACCATTCACATGTCTCCAGTCTTGTCCCCTGCGTCCTGGCATTCAGCATCAGGGAATGACTCATGCATAATTAGCCTTCCATTGATTTCCTGAAATTTCCGCTCTTGGAGTGGAAATCTTTATGAAGATGCCGTTGTAGTTAATTCGCCTGCTACTGTTTCCTAATAAAGAGAGTTACTTCGGGAGACATTATGCTTTTATGAGCCAGAATTCTCTAAGGTAGGCTGGTAGTCAGTGTGAAATTCTTTGAAGCTTGCAAGTTTTGTGCTTTGATTTTTTCTTTTTTTTTGGTAGCAAATCGGTATTCTGCCATCATTGCCAACTACAAGTAATTATTCCAGCCACCTATATACTATTTCCAGAGGCTTGTTGGCAGCAGGATATGAATGAGTAAGTTAAGCTTGTAAGTTTTAGGTTCTCTGACAAGCAAAGCATCTACTGTCAAAAGAGGGGTTATCTTGTGAAATTTTTATAGTAGGAAATGAGACATACAATCACAGGCATCCAATTTCCTTTAAAAAAAGATGCGTGCCTCAGAAAGAAACTGTCTGGTACAACTACTGTTGAATATGGCAGTAATGCTGAGATTGTTGCTGTTCAGTCACTAAGTTGTGTCCGCCTCTTTGCACCCCGTGGACTGTAGCCCGCCAGGCTCCTCTGTCCTTGAGCTTCTCCAGGCAAGAATCCTGGAGTGGCTTGCCATTTCCTTCTCCAGGGGATCTTCCCAACCCAGGGACCAAACCTGCATCTCCTGTGGCTGCTGCATTGGCAGGTCGATTCTGGGCCACCTGGGAATCCCAATGCCGAGATTGGTACCTTTTGATCAAACTTGTCTATTTTCAGTTAATATGAAAGAGTTTAGCTCTCTTTCCTGAAGACCCAGACATACACCTTGCTCAAGTGCAAACCTTTACTTATTGAATGGGGGAAAAAAAAAAAATCTGTCCGGTCAGATCTTGAATCTGAAAGCCTGAGGCTGCCTTTTGTAACCTGGGAAAA
Organism: Oreotragus oreotragus; assembly: GCA_006410675.1. Lineage (NCBI taxonomy): Eukaryota > Metazoa > Chordata > Mammalia > Artiodactyla > Bovidae > Oreotragus > Oreotragus oreotragus. The sequence continues at coordinate 304,590 of SJYX01014029.1, read as the reverse complement.
GGCAGGTCACTGCTGGTTACTGTGGTGTGCCACTTAATGGAAGTTGTTGTTGTTGCCTATTTGTTTTTCTAGCTGCCCTCTGCTGCCAAGTTTATATTATTTTATGATACATGTCGACTTCCCAGGTGACAGGTGAAGAACCCGCCAGCCAAGGCATGAGACTCAGGTTTGATCCCTGGGTAGGAAAGGTCCCCTGGAGGAGGGAAAGGCAACCCACTCCAGTATTCTTGCCTGGGAGATCCCATGGAAGGAGAGCCAGGCAGGCTACAGTCCATGGGGTCACAAAGAGTCGGACATGAATGAGCGACTATCAACAAAAGAAACATAATACATNAGGCTGGGTGGGCAACAGGCAGAGTCAGAGCCTCTTAACTCTTCGGGAGGGCTCATCAGAGAATACATACTAGCAGACCAAAAACAAAAAAACTGCCATTCTGTGTATGTTCAACTCTCATCTTTGTCAAGGCCAATAAGGGGAGAGCCAGTCTGAAAGGCAGCATGCTCCTCCCCATAATGCCGTAGAGATTTGCAGGCCTGCCCCCTGAAGGGGAGATGCTGTCTCACAGAAGTGACCATTCACATGTCTCCAGTCTTGTCCCCTGCGTCCTGGCATTCAGCATCAGGGAATGACTCATGCATAATTAGCCTTCCATTGATTTCCTGAAATTTCCGCTCTTGGAGTGGAAATCTTTATGAAGATGCCGTTGTAGTTAATTCGCCTGCTACTGTTTCCTAATAAAGAGAGTTACTTCGGGAGACATTATGCTTTTATGAGCCAGAATTCTCTAAGGTAGGCTGGTAGTCAGTGTGAAATTCTTTGAAGCTTGCAAGTTTTGTGCTTTGATTTTTTCTTTTTTTTTGGTAGCAAATCGGTATTCTGCCATCATTGCCAACTACAAGTAATTATTCCAGCCACCTATATACTATTTCCAGAGGCTTGTTGGCAGCAGGATATGAATGAGTAAGTTAAGCTTGTAAGTTTTAGGTTCTCTGACAAGCAAAGCATCTACTGTCAAAAGAGGGGTTATCTTGTGAAATTTTTATAGTAGGAAATGAGACATACAATCACAGGCATCCAATTTCCTTTAAAAAAAGATGCGTGCCTCAGAAAGAAACTGTCTGGTACAACTACTGTTGAATATGGCAGTAATGCTGAGATTGTTGCTGTTCAGTCACTAAGTTGTGTCCGCCTCTTTGCACCCCGTGGACTGTAGCCCGCCAGGCTCCTCTGTCCTTGAGCTTCTCCAGGCAAGAATCCTGGAGTGGCTTGCCATTTCCTTCTCCAGGGGATCTTCCCAACCCAGGGACCAAACCTGCATCTCCTGTGGCTGCTGCATTGGCAGGTCGATTCTGGGCCACCTGGGAATCCCAATGCCGAGATAGGTACCTTTTGATCAAACTTGTCTATTTTCAGTTAATATGAAAGAGTTTAGCTCTCTTTCCTGAAGACCCAGACATACACCTTGCTCAAGTGCAAACCTTTACTTATTGAATGGGGGAAAAAAAAAAATCTGTCCGGTCAGATCTTGAATCCGAAAGCCTGAGGCTGCCTTTTGTAACCTGGGAAAAGGCAGGTCACTGCTGGTTACTGTGGTGTGCCACTTAATGGAAGTTGTTGTTGTCGCCTATTTGTTTTTCTAGCTGCCCTCTGCTGCCAAGTTTATATTATTTTATGATACATGTCGACTTCCCAGGTGACAGGTGAAGAACCCGCCAGCCAAGGCACGAGACTCAGGTTTGATCCCTGGGTAGGAAAGGTCCCCTGGAGGAGGGAAAGGCAACCCACTCCAGTATTCTTGCCTGGGAGATCCCATGGAAGGAGAGCCAGGCAGGCTACAGTCCATGGGGTCACAAAGAGTCGGACATGAATGAGCGACTATCAACAAAAGAAACATAATACATGTCACGGAGACCAGGACCCATAATAGGGCAGAAATAGCACTAGAATAAAAGAGTCATCCTTCTGAATTTTGCTGCCTCCCAGAGAATAAAACTCTGCAGTTGAGTTGTTTCCAGAATGGCAGTTCATGGCAGTGGTGTCTTATATTTTCCTTACGGTACTGTCACATTCAAATGCACTATCAGGCTTACATACTTACTTTATTCATTGTTCCTGTGCCTCATTTAGAGTGTAAGTTGTAGTGAAAGGATGTTGTCTATTTTACACCTGATTATCATATTTGTCATAAGTTTTAATCAAACATGAAGGTGGGATGGAAGTTAATTTGATGCTTTTGAAAAAAAGCCCAACTTTGCCAGCAATTTCCAAGAAACATTCCTGTGTATGCTTCTTATTTTATTATATAGCTGCTCCACCCAGATAGTGCAAGCAACTGAAAAGAGAAAACCAAAGAAGCACAAATTTGTATGGAATAAAGACAACTTGATATGAATGTATAAATAGATCCAAAATTGGCTTTTGCTTTAGGGTTGGGGTGGGGGTGGTTGGAAAAAGTCAATTTCACTCCTGGAAATACTGCACAGACTTATCTCCTTCTCTGTAAACAAGAACTATTTTGCATTAGTGAGTTAACTATAAGTTATGGAGTGTAAAATACCTGAAAGGCAACAAAAGGCCACATCAGATAACCAGAAAGGCTTGCTCTAAAAATGCATAGTTTTCCACTACACATTTCCATAGTTTGTCATCATTTTGCATATCTCAGCTTTCTTAGTCTTCTCCCCTTTGGATCACAGAAATCTCAAAAAACAGTTTATTCTTAAAAAAAAAAAATTAGTATAGTTGAATTACAATGTTGTGCTAATTTCTGCTGTATAAGAAAGTGATTCAGATATACCTATATACATATGTTATTTTTAAATATTCTTATCCATTATGGTTTATCATAAGATATTGACTATAGTTCCCTGTGCTACACAGGAGGACCTTGCTGTTTATCCAGTTTTTCTTGAAAGCAAATAAGCCTGGGCTCATGAGACTTGGCCTGGTTTTTGACATAGGTGCAGCTAGTGTTAATTTACTGTCTGCAACAGCTTAGCTCTGTTGGAAGTCTTTGTAAGGAATCCCAGATTGGCCCTTGAAAAGCTCTACCATTCACCATTCTGAGGCCAGAAGGCCAGCTCCAATACTACAGGGGAAGCCTGCCAGATTTCCCCTTCAGTATTTATAAGTTTGGGTAAGCTTATCTCTTCTTGAGTTTCCTGAATTATTCCAGAACTCTTGACCTGCCACAAAGTGAAATTCCTTATCACTTGCAGTGCTGAGACCCCTAAAGCCAGATACCAAACTNGGCCAGCTCCAATACTACAGGGGAAGCCTGCCAGATTTCCCCTTCAGTATTTATAAGTTTGGGTAAGCTTATCTCTTCTTGAGTTTCCTGAATTATTCCAGAACTCTTGACCTGCCACAAAGTGAAATTCCTTATCACTTGCAGTGCTGAGACCCCTAAAGCCAGATACCAAACTCTTTTTCTTGTGAGGGCTCCAGAAAAATGAAAGTGATAGTTGCTCAGTCGTCTCTGACTCTTTGTGACCCCATGGAACATCCCCCACCAGGCTCCTCTGTCCATGGGATTCTCCAGGCAAGAATACTGGAGTGGGTTGCCAATTCCTTCTCCGGGGAATCTTCCCTCCGCACGGTTCGAACCCGGGTCTCCTGCACTGCAGGCAGATTCCTTACTGTCTGAGCCACCAGGGAAGCCCCAGGACTCCAGAAAAGTCAGTGTTATTTCCTTAAATGTGGCTCACCCTACTCGATTAAACAAGTATCACCCTCAAGTATAATATACTAGGCAAGCCATTGGCTGCAAAACCAGGATTTCGTATATATATCGGGGAAAAACGTGGACAGACTCTTCCTGACTCTATGCAAATAATGGCGCAGTTATGTAAAGTAGGTAAATTCAGTAAGTTTCTGATCGGGCATGGCAGAGTCAGCAAAGAAGCACAAGCCAGGGGGCAGTTCAGATGCTTCATTTCCATTTACGAAAGCAGAACCTCCTGAGTCTGCTCTGAGTTACAGACAGCTTAAGGAGGAAAAGTCACCTTATCTACTCAAAAAGCAGGACGTTAGGCCACATCAAGCAAGTAACAATACAGTTTATCTCCTTGGTCCATTCAGTCCTAGGTCATTCATTTTTATTCCATTTGGACTATTGAGTAAGACCTTTAGGAAGCTGCCTCTTTTTTTTTTTTGTAATTGATGAGTTCTGGAAATCTTGATAAGGTCTGAAAGTTGTGCTGATGATACTGTCCAGGTCAGATAGAGCCCTTTCCCTTGGTGTTCTGAGAAGGTCTGTAGCTGATTACAAAGCCTTCAGGGAAAAGGCAGAGGGAAATGAAGAGACCTAAAGTGGCTGTGGTTAACCTGAAGGTCCACTGAAAGTTCAAATCAAAAATAACGCAACTTGCAAGGAAATTTGCTTGTTCCTGTATCATGTAAAGCCAGATGAAAAAGCTAATCCTGGAAAAGTTTTAGATAGGCTAGCTCTAAGAATCATGGTTAAGGCTACTCTCAAAGAAGAGAATGCCTGCTCCCTATCCTTCATATACAATAAGTGAAAATAATTTTTACAGAGGAAACAATGTGAATGCGTAACATAATAATGTTGAGACCTCATTTACGTAAGATGCCAATGATGTACCAAGAATATGGCAGGGATGTCAACTAATGAGATTCAGTCGTTCTGAAGTAGGCCGTAGGTGTCTACACTTTTATAAAACTCCTTAGGTAAGGCTGCTGTTCATCCCTAATTAAAATCCATTGTTCTAGAAAATGCTAGATTTAAGTGAAAGAAGTGATGCTGTGGCCAAGTAAGCCTTTTGATTAATAAATGAAATTATGGAAGGTAACACTATACAAATTGCACACGTTCTTTGGTAGAAGGTCAACTGATACATCTTTTTGCAGGTGGGGTGTGAGTTCTCTGCGACTGCTGGCTCCTAAACTTTGCTATAGTAGTGCAGAAGCTGCCACAGACAGTAGGTCAACAAATGAGCTTGTCTGTGTTCCAGTAAGACTTTATTTATAAAAACAGGCAGCGGGCTATTGTTGACCAGCGTCTGTCCTGTGCTGTTTTTGTCTGCTATCATCAGAGAAAGCATAAGCAAAAGTCTGAAGGAAAGAAACACGCAGAGAGAAGACACTGGTGACTCTCTAGGAACTGCCCACAAACCGTGTGATTTCTGATTATTTATGTTTGTAACATTGGCCTTACACGAATTTAATCTGGGGAAGGCTCATCAGCTTTTCTAAGTAAACTTTCCCCCATGCAACTCATAAACAGTAACACAGCAAATGAATCTATTTCTAGTCCCTCTCTTTTTATAAGGTGAGAGAGCAAATCTTTGTGATTCTAGATGTGCTCTATGAAATCTCAGAGGTAGTTTTAGGCATAAAGATAGCCTGAGAACTTTACTCTTTTTCCTACATTAAGAATCTCATTTGTGGAAAACTTTGTTTTGTTAGAGATAATTTGCACTCTTGATGACATGGCAGTAAAACACAAGGTAAGCATACACACTAATACCGTTTGTAAAGAAATAGAGCTTTTTTATAAAAGTGAGGAAGCTTTGGTTTCTTAATAATCAAGGCATAAGAGGGTCTCCCTGGTGGCTCAGACATTATTGAATGTGCCTGCAATTAGAAATGTACTAATATTTGACTACATTTATAGCTTTTTAGATTCAGGCCTCATAAGCAAGGGCAAATACATTTCATCCTCCAAATAGTGTCAGTCACGCTCTTGGTAACTCTGGACAAACCGACACTTCATCTTAGGACAGATCTCAAGAGGTCCATGAGGTCAGAACTAACTGTATATTATCACTGAGATGTTTTAAATACACAGTGTTGTCATCTGTGGTATCATCACCTGAATCATTATATAAGCCTTGTAAAAATGGTTTCCTTTACATTTCCAACATGGTAAATATTGATGTTTTCAATCTACAAATAAAACCTCCTTTGAGTCGTCAGTAAGTTTTAAGAATGTAAGAGTAGACGGTGTGTACAGAGTGTAAAGTTTAGAGTCTAAAGGAGACAAAACCAACAACAAAAAACTGACTTTCCGCTTCCCTTGAAAATACAGTCTCTGAGGAGGAAGCAAACGTAATTAAGTTAGCAGTACAGTGTTCTCTATTAGAAATGATCTGCTGCTGCTGCTGCTGCTAAGTCGCGTCAGTCGTGTCCGACTCTGTGCGACCCCATAGACGGCAGCCCACCAGGCTCCTCCATCGCTGGGATTCTCCAGGCAAGAACACTGCCATTTCCTCAGATATCCAAAACTCCAGAGAGGCTGGGAAATGGTATTTTAGGCAGTGAGGGAAGTGGCATATATGTGGATGGGGAGATTTAGTGGACAGAGGAAAAGTGATGTTGAGGCAGGCTGGCTGAGTGTGTGTGGGGGTGGAAATTGCCAGAAACATTTTCTTAAGTAGGGGAGAATAGATGAGCCCCAGGGCACCAGTGAACTGAGGATAGATGGGCATCCTGTCGCTAGGAGGGAGGCAGAGTCCATGGGCACAGATGTATATCACTGCGTAAATGTGGATTTGGAAGATGATGGAAATTTCTTTTTGGTGGCATCTATCATGGCACCCCACTCCAGTATTCTTGCCTGGAGAATGCCATGGACAGAGGAGCCTGGTGGGCTACAGTCCACGGGGTCACAAAGAGCTGGACATGACTGAGCGACTTCACATCCTGTGAACTAGTATGAAAAGTCATCAGATGGGGATGGCGGCTAGGGGCGGAGGTGTTGAGGTCTTAAGGAGAGGAGACAGTATGTGAAATGGTCAAGGGAGTTGGAACGCCTAGCGCCAGCAATACAATCTGATGGTTGGGTCATGTCCAGAACACACTAGAGTTGTTGGTGTTGAATTTCAAGTAAAAACAGCCAACTTGGGGAATCCACTTGAAGAACACCTCCCTTAAACCAAGAATTCTAAATAACTGATGCCAGAAGGAATCACGTTCAGAATGTAAGTGGCCCGTTTCTACCTACGTGTTCACACCACAAGATTCCTAGTCCGTTAACAGCGGTTCTCAGTTGACTTAGGTTATATTACACAAGATAGACTCAGTACTGCTGTCCTATGCCTGACGCATATATTTTACCTTTATGAGAAGAGAGGTGATCATCCAGCAAGTGTGATGGGGCATTTCTCTTACGGAATGAAAGGCACTTTGACAAGTTCTTGGCGAACTGCCTTGAGCTTGAATTTTAAGTCTACAATAGCATAGGATTTTAAGGCCTCTAAGTGGTAGTTAGCTCTAGGAATAATTCTTTAAAAATGTGCAAAGTCACTCATGAATTGTGTACTGAATAAAGAATTACCCATAATAGAGATGCTTTTCCAAGTAATTTGAACCCCACCCCCCAATGCCAGTTAGCATGTCAGTTCATTACGAGGAATTTCCAACAGCCCTGCTGATACCGGTTTAATCTAGTCAAATGAAGCAATTACCTTGCAGATGAAACAACCAGATAGTATGTTTTTAATCTCTCCAATGTCACAAGGCATTTTGTTTTATGTTCTAATTTCTATTAAAATACACAGCAATGGCCATGAAACTAGTCCTTAGAATTAAATGATCTGTTCTGTATTTGGGGGGATTTTTTTCACTTTCAGTGGGTGGTTGGCCTAACCATAGAGTACACCAGAAAAATGCAAAATAGCTATTGCAAAGGAGACAAAGTGGATTAGGTGTGAGTCCAGAAGAAGCATCTCTAAATTGTTTCTTATTTTCATGATTCAGGTCTGGTCTATCCTGTCGTCCTGTAGAAATTTAAACTTTAGTCTCCCACAACCTCCAGATCCTCACCCAGGCTGAATGTTCTTAGATGTGAAGGAATTTTGGTTTTGTTTTTTGATTTCTCCTGGTAGGCTGCAGTCCATGGGGTCGCAAAGAGTCCGACACTGAGTGACTTCACTTTCACTTTCTTGCATTGGAGAAAGAAATGGCAACCTACTCCCGTGTTATTGCCTGGAGAATCCCAGGGACGGGGGAACCTGGTGGGCTGCCATCTATGGAGTTGCACAGAGTTGGACATGACTGAAGCAACTTAGCAGCAGCAGCAGCATAGGCATCCTATAGTCATAAATCATACCCCTAATGATTATACAGTGGAAGTGAGAAATAGTTTTAAGTGGCTAATCTGATAGAGTGCCTGATGAACTATGGACAGAGTTTCTTAACATTGTACAGAAGACAGGGATCAAGACTATCC
>SJYX01014029.1:278672-295587 GCA_006410675.1 Oreotragus oreotragus | reverse complement strand
CCACCCTTATGGCAGAAAGTGAAGAAGAACTAAAAAGCCTCTTGATGAAAGTGAAAGAGGAGAGTGAAAAAGTTGGCTTAAAGCTCAACATTCAGAAAATGAAGATCATGGCATCTGGTCCCATCACTTCTGGGAAATAGGTGGGGAAACAGTGGAAACAGTGTCAGACTTTATTTTTGGGGGCTCCAAAATCACTGCAGATGGTGATTGCAGCCATGAAATTAAAAGATGCTTACTCCTTGGAAGAAAAGTTATGACCAACCTAGATAGCATATTCAAAAGCAGACACATTACTTTACCAACAAAGGTCCGTCTAGTCAGGGCTATGGTTTTTCCTGTGGTCATGTATGGATGTGAGAGTTGGACTGTGAAGAAAGATGAGCACCAAAGAATTGATGCTTTTGAACTGTGGGGTTGGAGAAGACTCTTGAGAGTCCCTTGGACTGCAAGGAAATTTAACCAGTCCATTCTGAAGGAGATCAACCCTGGGATTTCTTTGGAGGGAATGATGCTGAAGCTGAAACTCCAGTACTTTGGCCACCTCTGCGAAGTGTTGACTCATTGGAGAAGACTCTGATGCTGGGAGGGATTGGGGGCAGGAGGAGAAGGGGACAACCAAGGATGAGATGGCTGGATGGCATCACCTACTTGATGGACGTGAGTCTGAGTGAACTCCGCAAGTTGGTGATGGACAGGGAGGCCTGGCGTGCTGCGATTCATGGGGCCGCATAGAGTCGGACTCGACTGAGCAACTGAACTGAACTGATAGGCATCCCATTGTTTGGTGTAGCTGAAGATTATAACCAATAGTATATTGTTAGCGGAAACAGTTCTTGGACCATCCTCCTCTGAAAACAAAACAAAAAACAAATATCAGTAAAAAGACTTTAAATATACAATGAGAGTATTCTGTTCCCTAGACATAGCTGAGCCACAGAGTACTGTCAACTCTCACATATTTAGATAGCTTTTGAATGCAAAGCCTCCTAGATACTATGTAGAAAGGACTTGTACATTTCCTCACAGGCCACACCCAATTTAATTCTGCAGTGTTCATGTTACTTAAGCTTGCTGAACCTTGTGTTCCTCATCTACCAAGTAGAGATGCTAATGGTACTTATCTTCTTGGACTGTTGCCGGGATTAAATGAATCAATCCACCCAAATTCCTTGAAACAGTGCCTGGCCAATAAGTGAAAGAAAGTGAAAGTGAAATCGCTCAGTCGTGTCCGACTCTTTGTGACTCCGTGGACTGTAGCCCACCAGGCTCCTCAGTCCATGGGATTCTCCAGGCAAGAATACTGGAGTGGGTTGCCATTTCCTTCTCCAGGGGATCTTCCCAACCCAGGGATTGAACTTAGGTCTCCTGTATTGCAGGCAGACGCTTTAACCTCTTAGCCACCAGGGAAGCCTGGCCAATAGTGAGTGCTGATAGTAATTACAGGAACCTGTTCCCTTACTGTATCAAGGAGTCTCTTTGTAGAGAAGGGTGGATGTGAGATCACTGCACTGGGATATGTAGATGAAAGGCCTCTGTGTGATGAGGAGGAAACAAGGACGTTGGGAAGGAAGCATGGGGATGCAGAAAGTCCTTTGAGGACAGTGAAATAGCCTCTGATAAAGTCCTTTCTGAAATCTGTGTCTGTAATCCCACTATTCTTCCTATGTCCACTGCAACCACCTGAATATGCGCTGCCATTTCCCCACGGCTGATGACACCTCTGGACTGGGAGCTCCATTTGCATCCTAACATCCTCTCTTCTCCACAAAAGAGTGAGAGAGATTTTTTTTTTTTTAATTTAACACAAGAGATTATGTTTTTTACCCAGGTACAATTTTCTAATGGCTTCTCACTGCATCCACTATTCTTTGAAGAAAGTCTAGAATTTCAAAGACCAACAGGACACATGGTATCATTCCTGCCTCCATTCTAACCAAGCTCACCCACTATGTTGTCAAAGCCTTCACTTTCTTCATCCCCAAGCTTTTTCTTTCCATTTCTTGGGACACATGATGCTCATTCCCTGTTATACTTCGACTACGTCTGTACCACCTCCTGATAAGTACAGAACCTGCTTTCTTCAGCTGTTCTCATTCCTCCAGGCTAAATATGAAGGCCCCCTCCTCAGGGAAGCCCTCTATGGCTGCGCTGTGGAGGCAGCTCTCCTCCCACGGTCAGGGCCTCCCGGGTCCCTGTAGGTCACGTGGTTGTGTTTAGTCATCTCCACAGGATTCATCAGTGGGTGTAATTAGGTTCACTCCTGTCAGTTGTGGGACCATCTGATTCAATTCCACCTGTATAATAAGTCCATTCTAATTATCCTAACTCAGGAGCGTGATGTATAAAAACTGAACTAGCAGACTGTTAGTTTGCAATGCCAAACAAAATTGTGATGAAAACCAGCACGTCCAGTTCAATATGAAGAGTCCTTTTTCTTATAGTCAAATGATGTGGGAGCAGATGGCTGAATGGGTAAGGGCTTCAGGTGAGTTAACCCAGTAACTCTCTCCTCAGCCTATACTCTTGCCGAGAGACCTAGACACACCTGTCAGTACCAGGCTCTTAGATGGTACGATCTGTAAGCTGACCTGGCAGACCAACCCCCTCTCTTACTCCCTGAGGGTCTTCTGGCCTCTTGTCATCTTTGGCTTTAGACTTCTAGGCTTGGTCTTCTGTTTCTAAGGTGGCTTTGCAGATACTGATCCCTTATGGTGGGCTTAAAGATTGAAGAGAAGCATCTTATTTTGGGGACAGTAGTGAGAGAAGACTCTATATACTCCCATATAATAATAACGGTTGCAGTGGGATTTAAAAATTATGCTGGTAAGCTCTAAACAACTTTTGAGAAGGTAGGTTATGTGCTTGAACCTGTAATTTACTTGCTAGTGGTGTTGGTGAGGAGGGGACAGAAACTAACATCTGTTGAATTTCTATAAGGGGTCAAAGTGTAAATACCACCCGTGGGATCCTTTCGGCCACCCAGTGTAGATTAGGGATTACTTGTGTTTTATAGAGAAGGCATCTGTGCCTTCGAGTTGCAAAGCAGGGTTGAGGATATCCCCATTTGTAAGGCCTTTCTCATCCCTAACACACCGATTGGAATCACACCTAACATACCAAAGAGTCAACCAAAAGAAAAAAAAAAAAAAAAGAGGCCAAAGATAAAGAAAGTGTCATAGACTTAGGAAGGCTGGACAGGGTCTTCATGATTCCTGAGGCCCAGCTTCCCAACAGCTGGAAATGGAAACGGAGGCCACAGGACTAGACAGCTGTGTCCTTGCTTATTAAAGTAGACCTATGGACCCAAAGCCTTGGCATCCTCTGAGAACCTGGGAGAAACGCAGAATCTCAGGCCTGGCCCCATTCCTGCTGCATCAGAATCTGCATATGCCCCTGAGAGGTCTAGACACGCGGACCACTGTTGTTTAGCTGCTCAGTCATGTCCTACTCTGCGAACCCATGGACTAGGTTCAGGCGTGCCAGGCCTCCCTGTCCTTCACACTTCCATGCAGGCTGTGGAAGGACACAGATCATTAGCATATGGCTCAGAGAATTTTCTCAAAAAATACTCTTTCTATAGTATGGACATTTTGGTGATTGAATTTTTTTTCTGCATATGTTTACTTAAAAATATTTTTACCTTATTTTCTGTATATGGCATTCTGGTTTCTCCACTATCTTCTCACTTGCATCATTTTCAACAAGAAATCTGCTATCATGCTTGTCCTTCTCCAGGTAACACTTTGATTTTCTCATGCTGATTTTAAAGGAACTATTGATAATTTAGGCTTGAAAGTGTCAGTCACTCAGTCAAGCCTGACTCTTGGTGACCCCATGGACTAAAGGCTCCTCTGTCCATGGGATTCTCTACGCAGGAATACTGGAGTGGGTTGCCATTCCCTTCTCCAGGGGATTGTCCTGACCCAGGGATCAAACCCAGGTCTCCCACATTGCCACCAGATTCTTTACCGTCTGCACTTTAGGCTTGGAGAATACTCAATCATACATAATAATTTTTAAAGCAGTCGACAGTCTTTTTCTTAGATATTCACAATTCTCATGAAGACTTTTATAGAAAGAGCTTCAGCCTAAAACCCTGGAATTTTGATCCTTTTTTTTTTTTTTTTACCTTAAAGTCCCTTGACCTCTCTTAGAATCACTCCTTTACCCATGTGGCTCTGCTTGATGCTTTTTAACATCCTTCTGAAAGATTTGGATTATAATTCTATATTCGTGGTACTAAGAGTATAGGATAATAAGATGATTAGAGAGTAGCTTAGCAGCAAAAAGCCTGGACTCCAGAGTCAGACCTCAAACACAGTGATACTCGCTCACCACTGCTGGGTTATATGCCCTGACTCAGGTTTCTTTAACCACTCTGTCTCAGTATTTTCATCTGTAAATTGGGTGTGTCAACAACAGCAGCTACTTCCTAGAATCTGTTTTCAGAATTAAATTTGTGTTTACTAAGCATTTAAAATCTTTGAAAAACACGTGTTCCATGTGCCAGGTCCTGAGCTAAGTTAAGGTGATCAGAAGTGAAGAGAAGCCCCTGCTTTTGAGCAGGAAACTCCAAGCTGAAACTCTTTGGGTAGGTTGGACTCAGGTTAGGTCTGGATTAAAGGGAATGACCGAGTTTAAGAGGATCACTGAAAAACTAAGCTCTAACTCAGGGAGGAAATAGGATATATTTAACTCAGCCAAAGAGACATAATAGCTTTCTTAAAATAGACAGCGGGTTGTCAGGGAGCAGAGGCTCAGATTTGTCCCTGTGGCATCAAAGGGCGGAATGAAGATAAAAGGTGGACGCGGTTGCGGATGGGTGACCAGGAAGGATCTGGGAAACAGTTGGTCAGATTTGTTAATATCTGGGAAGGCTTAGATTTGGAGGAGAGAATGCTATTTATTTGGGCACCAAGGAAGAATCTTGAAGACAACTTCAGTAACACTGCATGAATTTGAATGAGTTCATGGAGAGGACCAATGAGATTCAGTAAAAGATCCACTGCTTATCTTCAAGGAAGAAGAATTTCATTTCTTTTCAAATATGCACAGTAACTTGAACCAATTACTCTTTCAGAGCAAATTAATGAGCTGCTTTAATGAACAGATAATATGAACATATAATTATCAGCAATATGAATATATAATTACTGTTTCAAAGTCTTTTCTCACATATTTACGTGATGTAAAGACCTTATAAACAATCTCCCAATGTATTTACCCTCTCAGTTTGCCTGGGAAATACTTTTTATCAGCCGTGTTGAATTCTCCTGGTTCTGCTTCGTCAGAATGAATGTGGGTTTGAAATGGAAGGCTACAGGATGCGAGAGAGTTTGCTTAGACAGTGAAGGCGTTTGGTTAACTTGACCATGAAAGGCCTGCCCTCACTCTTGTCCTTCACCTTCTGGAGAGCGTTCAGCCTGCACAGTCATTGTCCTGAGCAGAGAGCATCCGTATGTCAGGCATATTTCAATAGGATTCAATTATAGCTGACATAACATTTGTAAAGGCAGCTAGAATTCAGCCCAGATGGTGACTGGGCATTTGATGAACACTCCCAATATGTGGCATTATTCATCCCTGACACTCGGAAAATAAACATAAGGCCAGCATTTCTCCCGGGGCAGGGAAGCAGAGAAGAAAAAGCTCCTCCTCTTCCAAATGTACAGAGTTGCTGTTTTTCCCTAGGAGTTGCAGAATGTTTTTGGCTTTTTAATTTAACAGTTTAGTTCACTTCAGTCGCTCAGTCGTGTCCGACTCTTTGCTACCCCTTGGACTACAGCATGCCAGCCTTCCCTGTCCATCACCAGCTCCCGGGGCTTGCTCAAACTCATGTCCATTGAGTTGGTGATGCCATCCAACTCTCTCAACCTCTGTTATCCCCTTCTCCTCCTGCCTTCAGTCTTGCCTAGCATCAGGATTGCTTCCAATCGGTCAGTTCTTCACATCAGGTGGCCAAAGTATTGGAGTTTCAGCTTTAGCATCAGTCCTTCCAGTGAATATTCAGGACTGATTTCCTTTAGGATTGATTGGTTGGATCTCCTTGCAGTCCAAGGGACTCTCAAGAGTCTTCTCCAACCCCACAGTTCAAAAACATCAATTCTTTGACACTGACTCAGCTTTTTTAATAGAAACTTTAACAAGGGAGGACATTCTTAAATGTTTTCCCCAGTATATGTGACTTGTGACTAGGGAGGTAACCAGCTTGGGTTTCTTCTCTATGGCTCCTTCTAAACAGCATGAACAGCAGAAGACAGTGATATTCAGTCTTAACTTGTGACATGAATATCCTGTGTTGGAATTTTTATTAATCTACACACCCTGCCTAGGTCCTAGTACAGGAAAAGTCTGGGAAAACTTATTTTGTTAGTATTAGAAGTTCTGATAAGATCCTTAACTTGTGGAAAGCCCTAATTTGAAAAAAAGAAAATCAACAAGTTGATTAATTTAAAGAAAGTGCCTGAACCATACAGGGACATCTCAAAGAATGTTCGTGAAATGAGTACCTACAGATAACCCGGGCCCAAACAGGTAATCAGATTAATTATCAGCATTTAGAAATCCCTTTTGTCCCCCACTTTCTGTCACTCACTCCTTAGTAGACGTAGTGATGGCAGAAACTGAAGAAGCTGGTGGAAGGTAAAAACCCAGAATCCCCAATCTTGGCTCCTCCTCAGGTGGTTTGGAGTAAATGGCCAAGTTCAAGAGGAATATCTCTCCTCCCCCTTTACTTTCAACTTTCTGTCCTCTTGCGTTTAAAGTATCAGTATATAGCTGGATTTTACTTTATAACTTAATCTAGCAGGCTTGATTTTTTACTCTGTCACACTTGATTAATCCAGAGGAAAGCAAGAAAGGAACATAAAACAGATGTATACTTTTTTCATCACCCTCTCCTGATTAATCTGTTACACAGGTTTTTAGTGACCGCTAAAAGTACAACAGGCAATCTTGAATCAAATTCTAATAGAAATAATTACCTTTACCATTTTTTTCTCATAGTGCTAGTGTCTTGGACTAGTTACATGAACTAATTACATGAACTCCCTTCCTTATTTATAGGTCACTGCTGTCATGCATTTTATATCACAAAAGTCAATATTGTTGTATACTAGATTTAAGATTCATTTATACCTTCCAATTTATGTATTCTTTCTGACATTTCTTTTCTTCTTAAATCTCTGAATGATGATCTGAACTCATTCTTCCTTTTGCCTGTGTCATACTATTGGACAGTTCAGTTTTTGTTGAGAAATTTAATTCCATTTAATTTTTTTTTATTTTTATGGAAATACACATGACTTACTATGTTCTACATTATACCTCTATCCTTTTTCAGATTCTTTTCCCATATAGGTCATTACAGAGTATTGTGTAGCATTCCCTATGCTATGGGTCTCGAGGTCCCTGTATAATAGTGTGTATATGTTAATCCCAGACCCTTAATTCATACCCCCTTCCCCCTTTGGTGACCATAAGACTGTTTTCTGTCTGTGAGTTTGTTTCCATTTTGTAAATAAGTTCATTTGTACCATTTTTTTTTTTTTGGTCAGATTTGTTAATATCTGGGAAGGCTTAGATTTGGAGGAGAGAATGCTATTTATTTGGGCACCAAGGAAGAATCTTGAAGACAACTTCAGTAACACTGCATGAATTTGAATGAGTTCATGGAGAGGACCAATGAGATTCAGTAAAAGATCCACTGCTTATCTTCAAGGAAGAAGAATTTCATTTCTTTTCAAATATGCACAGTAACTTGAACCAATTACTCTTTCAGAGCAAATTAATGAGCTGCTTTAATGAACAGATAATATGAACATATAATTATCAGCAATATGAATATATAATTACTGTTTCAAAGTCTTTTCTCACATATTTACGTGATGTAAAGACCTTATAAACAATCTCCCAATGTATTTACCCTCTCAGTTTGCCTGGGAAATACTTTTTATCAGCCGTGTTGAATTCTCCTGGTTCTGCTTCGTCAGAATGAATGTGGGTTTGAAATGGAAGGCTACAGGATGCGAGAGAGTTTGCTTAGACAGTGAAGGCGTTTGGTTAACTTGACCATGAAAGGCCTGCCCTCACTCTTGTCCTTCACCTTCTGGAGAGCGTTCAGCCTGCACAGTCATTGTCCTGAGCAGAGAGCATCCGTATGTCAGGCATATTTCAATAGGATTCAATTATAGCTGACATAACATTTGTAAAGGCAGCTAGAATTCAGCCCAGATGGTGACTGGGCATTTGATGAACACTCCCAATATGTGGCATTATTCATCCCTGACACTCGGAAAATAAACATAAGGCCAGCATTTCTCCCGGGGCAGGGAAGCAGAGAAGAAAAAGCTCCTCCTCTTCCAAATGTACAGAGTTGCTGTTTTTCCCTAGGAGTTGCAGAATGTTTTTGGCTTTTTAATTTAACAGTTTAGTTCACTTCAGTCGCTCAGTCGTGTCCGACTCTTTGCTACCCCTTGGACTACAGCATGCCAGCCTTCCCTGTCCATCACCAACTCCTGGGGCTTGCTCAAACTCATGTCCATTGAGTTGGTGATGCCATCCAACTCTCTCAACCTCTGTTATCCCCTTCTCCTCCTGCCTTCAATCTTGCCTAGCATCAGGATTGCTTCCAATCGGTCAGTTCTTCACATCAGGTGGCCAAAGTATTGGAGTTTCAGCTTTAGCATCAGTCCTTCCAGTGAATATTCAGGACTGATTTCCTTTAGGATTGATTGGTTGGATCTCCTTGCAGTCCAAGGGACTCTCAAGAGTCTTTTCCAACCCCACAGTTCAAAAACATCAATTCTTTGACACTGACTCAGCTTTTTTAATAGAAACTTTAACAAGGGAGGACATTCTTAAATGTTTTCCCCAGTATATGTGACTTGTGACTAGGGAGGTAACCAGCTTGGGTTTCTTCTCTATGGCTCCTTCTAAACAGCATGAACAGCAGAAGACAGTGATATTCAGTCTTAACTTGTGACATGAATATCCTGTGTTGGAATTTTTATTAATCTACACACCCTGCCTAGGTCCTAGTACAGGAAAAGTCTGGGAAAACTTATTTTGTTAGTATTAGAAGTTCTGATAAGATCCTTAACTTGTGGAAAGCCCTAATTTGAAAAAAAGAAAATCAACAAGTTGATTAATTTAAAGAAAGTGCCTGAACCATACAGGGACATCTCAAAGAATGTTCGTGAAATGAGTACCTACAGATAACCCGGGCCCAAACAGGTAATCAGATTAATTATCAGCATTTAGAAATCCCTTTTGTCCCCCACTTTCTGTCACTCACTCCTTAGTAGACGTAGTGATGGCAGAAACTGAAGAAGCTGGTGGAAGGTAAAAACCCAGAATCCCCAATCTTGGCTCCTCCTCAGGTGGTTTGGAGTAAATGGCCAAGTTCAAGAGGAATATCTCTCCTCCCCCTTTACTTTCAACTTTCTGTCCTCTTGCATTTAAAGTATCAGTATATAGCTGGATTTTACTTTATAACTTAATCTAGCAGGCTTGATTTTTTACTCTGTCACACTTGATTAATCCAGAGGAAAGCAAGAAAGGAACATAAAACAGATGTATACTTTTTTCATCACCCTCTCCTGATTAATCTGTTACACAGGTTTTTAGTGACCGCTAAAAGTACAACAGGCAATCTTGAATCAAATTCTAATAGAAATAATTACCTTTACCATTTTTTTCTCATAGTGCTAGTGTCTTGGACTAGTTACATGAACTAATTACATGAACTCCCTTCCTTATTTATAGGTCACTGCTGTCATGCATTTTATATCACAAAAGTCAATATTGTTGTATACTAGATTTAAGATTCATTTATACCTTCCAATTTATGTATTCTTTCTGACATTTTTCTTCTTAAATCTCTGAATGATGATCTGAACTCATTCTTCCTTTTGCTTGTGTCATACTATTGGACAGTTCAGTTTTTGTTGAGAAATTTAATTCCATTTAATTTTTTTTTATTTTTACAGAAATACACATGACTTACTATGTTCTACATTATACCTCTATCCTTTTTCAGATTCTTTTCCCATATAGGTCATTACAGAGTATTGTGTAGCATTCCCTATGCTGTGGGTCTCGAGGTCCCTGTATAATAGTGTGTATATGTTAATCCCAAACCCTTAATTCATACCCCCTTCCCCCTTTGGTGACCATAAGACTGTTTTCTGTCTGTGAGTTTGTTTCCATTTTGTAAATAAGTTCATTTGTACCATTTTTTTTTTTTAGGTTCCACATGTAAATGATATCCTATGATATTTATTAGTTCCACTTTAAAGATAGTGTTTTATGATATAGAATTATATTGTTTTTGTTGAGAAGTCAGCCATAGTTTCTCCTTTTTGAAAGTAAAGTGCATTAATTCTTTTCTGCCTGTTTTTATGATGTCCTCTTTGGCTTCCATCGACTGTGTGCTGTGTGTGCGTGCAGCATGTGTGTGGGTATGTGTTACCATCCTGCCATAGAGTTCTGCAGCACTTTTTAAATCTGTGTATCACTGTCTCCATCATATGTTACCAGTTTTGTACATTCTGACCCATTGTCTAATTACATATTATGTTTTCCCCGTGCTGTTTTAATTAGTACTGAAATTCTAAGTAACTTAGAATGATTTAATGCAACCATTCCTTTTCATAATTTTCTGCTTTCGGTTATTTTCTTCTGACAAATCTTCTAAATCTGTTTTCTCCTGAGCTCTGTCCTAATGCACTAAATTCTGAAAAAGCACTAAAATTGTTGTCATCCTTATCCAATCCTGTTACCTTGACCTTGGATACCTAATAATCAATGCCTGCCTGCCTGCTCACACTGCATGGAAGAAACTGTACAGAGAGGCTGACAGAGTAGATACTAATACTTTATCCAGAGAACACTGGCTCTGGCTTTTCAGCACTGCTAAGCTGATTCCCTAGGTGTCCTTATGACACTGAGAGGTCTCAAACTAAAGCCTAGATGTACCAGAGGATTTTCCAAAATAAGCATATCGTTGTTGAGGAAAAGCAAAATAGAAAGGGGAGAAAGGCTGCCCCAGTACCACAATTGCTTCACTCTGATTTTTTTTTTTTTTCTGGCTTCAAATAATCCACCTGGGATTCTTATCTGCCTTGTTAGCTCTTCAGTGCTTAAAACTGACTAGATAATATATTTAAATATATATTAGAGAGACAGACAGATGAAAATATATTTAATTATGTTCAGTTTTTTTTCCGTTGTACTCAGTGGAAGGGTTGCTCTGAAGTAAGTTGTAAGCCATTAGCAGAAATGTCCCAAAATGAAATTTTTAATGGTATTCTATTTAGATATTATTTTAATTTATGATAAAATTTTAGAAGTTTACTTTCTATGTAGAAAATGTAATATCTGGCACTAACAGACTTTACCACTGGCAACAATTTGCACACATTTTTTTAAGTTTCTAAAGTGAAAAGCACAGAGCTCTTTGAACTCTAAAGACCACCCCCACCAAAAAAAAAGTTTTCTTCGTGACTTAGAGTATTTTTAAGTATAGAAATCTGTGTATTGTAAGCTTGTTACAGTACACAACATACACCAGCCTTCCCAAAACCTTAAAGCTTGGGCTGCTAACCCAGAATTCCCTGTGGATGTGGGAGCTAATGCCTTCTTGACAGCACAGGCTGCTGTGGATTTGCAATAGGTCTGTAAGGACAGAGCTCCTTTCCCCACCTCTGCCAAGTCCCATCAGGACTCCAGCCACACTGAACTCTCCTCACACAACAATCCAGCACTCACGAACTCCTGCATCCTGCAGCTTCTTTTTGTATGGTTTTATTTTCTTAGAAAATATGTACATTTGGTTTCTCCTACGTATGTGTAATAAAATTCTTAAGGAGTAGATAGGACACACAAGAGAACCTCAAAAATGTCTTGATCATCACAATGGGAAGCCTAAAATGACTAATTAAAGGCCCTGATTAGCTCAGAAACCCTGCCTTAGACAGTATTTATGTTCAGTTTTATTGCTATAATGAATGACTTCAGGAGCAGAAACTTTAAAAAATGCCTTATGAATTGAGAGAGAAGCTTTTGAAGGGAAAGCAGAACTGATTATTCAGTTCCAAATTCACCTATAGATTCAATGTAATTGTGATGATAATTGTAATGGAATTAGGTAAACTGATTTAAAGGCAATCTAGAAAAAAATAAAGACAATTTTGGAAAAAAGGAGTGTTAGTCACTTACATATCACATGTCAGGATATACATCCAGCAGATGTAATTAAACTGTTGTGGTATTATTGTAAAAGTGATAAATAGTTCATGTGAACATAACAGAGAGCCCAGAAAGAGACTCATGTCTATGGGAAAATTTGTTTTATAATATAAGTGTCATTGCATATCATGAAGTTAGGATATTCTGCTCAGTACAAACTGTGAAGGGAGCTGGAATATCCATTATGGAAGGAAACATATTTCAACCCATATTTCATGCCTTATACAAAAAAGAAACTCCAGATAAATAAAGCAGCTAAAATTAAAAAGAAAAAAAATCTATAAATATAATAAATTTGAGAAATATTTGAAGGCAGTAACTTTATCAGAAAAGCAATAATCAAGAAACTGTAGATATACACACACATACATACATACATCTACATAAACCATATATATGTAATTCTTGCAAGTAAGGAAAAAATTAAATCAAGGAGAGGAAAAAAATGAAACATAAAACAACTCTGAGACAGAGCAGACAGGCTCAGTAAAGTCAGAAGAACAAAATGATGAAGTGAAAGCATGAAGATTCCTAAAATACTAACTTACTGGAAATCGAGATCTTGGAGAGATTTGAGGGGCAATCTCTGGACAAACAATTTCAGATATTCACCCTTTATTAAAGGATATGGATTTTTAAAAGTAAATCAAAACCATTTCAATTCAGTAACAAATACCCCAGTACATTGGGGCATAGTGGTGGCAGGACAGGGGAGGGAGTCCAAGTGTTGCTGTGAAGAGTGCTGGTCCTACCCTGCTGTGCTGGATGCAGAGTTAGACCCTGGGCAATCCCTGAACCCCCACTGGGCCTCAGTGGATGCACAGTGGAGGGGGCGGGGGGAACACTGGTAGCACAGGATGTTTATCTCGGTGACAGGCACACANGGTCCTACCCTGCTGTGCTGGATGCAGAGTTAGACCCTGGGCAATCCTTGAACCCCCACTGGGCCTCAGTGGATGCACAGTGGAGGGGGCGGGGGGAACACTGGTAGCACAGGATGTTTATCTCGGTGACAGGCACACAATGCGTAATTGTAATTGTTGGCTGATATGGTTATTACTTTTCCTTTTTTAAATTTTACATACAGCCAAAAATCAAGCCCCATCTCTGCCTGAAAGAAGTAATTTAGAGTGAATCGTTTACCTTTCTGGCCTCAGTTCCTTCATCTGTAAAATGGAGAAACAGTGGTATCTGTTTGCCTAAGTAGGATTGCTGCTTCTGCTGCTAAGTCACTTCAGTCGTGTCCGACTCTGTGCGACCCCATAGATGGTAGCCCACCAGGCTCTGCCATCCATGGGATTCTCCAAGCAAGAACACTGGAGTAAGTTGCCATTTCCTTCTCCAATGCATGAAAGTGANATTGCTGCTTCTGCTGCTAAGTCACTTCAGTCGTGTCCGACTCTGTGCGACCCCATAGATGGTAGCCCACCAGGCTCTGCCATCCATGGGATTCTCCAAGCAAGAACACTGGAGTAAGTTGCCATTTCCTTCTCCAATGCAGGAAAGTGAAAGTGAAGTTGCTCAGTCGTGTCTGACACTTCGCGACCCCGTGGACTGCAGCCTACCAGGCTCCTCCGTCCATGGGATTTTCCAGGCAAGAGTACTGGAGTGGGGTGCCATTGCCTTCTCCAAGTAGGGTTGCACGATCATTAAATAATACTTAGAATCCTGGGTGTTCTTTGGAAGGAATGATGCTAAAGCTGAAACTCAAGTACTTTGGCCACCTCATGGAAGAGTTGACTCATTGGAAAAGACTCTGATGCTGGGAGGGATTGGGGGCAGGAGGAGAAGGGGACGACAGAGGATGAGATGGCTGGATGGCATCCCCAACTCGATGGACGTGCATTTGAGTGAACTCTGGGAGCTGGTGATGGACAGGGAGGCCTGGCGTGCTGATTCATGGGGCCACAAAGAGTCGGATACAACTCAGCGACTGAACTGAACTGAGAAGGCACTTTTGTTTTGGAACTGCTGTAGCCTTCATTAGATCCTATTTAAGTTTTTTGTTATTGTTTATTTGTTTTATTAGAGTATAATTGCTTTACAATGTTGCATTAGTTTCTGTTGTACAAGGAAGTGAATCAGCTGCAAGTATACATATATCCCCTCCCTCTTTGACCTCCCTTCCACCCACCTCATGCCTGTGGGACATCACAGAGCACTGAGCTGAGCTCCCTGTGTTATACAGCAGCTTCCCACTAGCTGCTTTATGCACAGTAGTGCACATATGTGAGTGCTATTCTCCCAGTTCATCCTACCCTTCCCTTCCCACTCTGTGCCCATTCATCTGTTTTGTGTATCTGCATTTTGTTCAAAGAAAAATGCTGGGTCTAGCTAGCCAAAAATAACTGTAGCAAAGGCTGTGTGCTTAAATGTCAAAGGGAACAGTTAGGAAATTTAACAGTTAGTTACCGTTTTCACTTCCCTGGTGGTCCAGATGGTAAAGCGTCTGTCTACCATGCGGGAGACTGGGATTCAGTCCCTGGGTTGGGAAGATCCCCTGGAGAAGTAAATGGCAATCCACGCCAGTACTCTTGCCTGGAAAATCAATGGACAGAGGAGCCTGGTAGGCTGCAGTCCATGGGGTGGCAAAGAGTTGGACATGACTGAGCGACTTCACTCTACCATTTTCAGAGTAGCAGGGACAGGGGATCAAGGCTTTTGTTTTTTGATTTTATTGCTGTTAGGTCCAAGTAGGTTCTTTTCTTTTCAATTTTTATATTGGGATATAGTTGATTTAATGGGTGCTAGAGTATATATATTAATAGCAAACTCCTAATTTATCCCTCCCCCATTTTCCCCTTTAGTAACCATAAGCGTGTCTTCTATATCTGTGAGTCTATTTCTGCTTGATAAACAAGTTCATTTGTATCATTTTCTATATTCTTCATGTAATATCATATGATATTTGTCTTTTTCTGACAAGCTCCCTGAGTATGATAATTTCTAAGCTCTTCTGTTTCCAAAGTGACTGTAATGAGCCCAGTTAAATATTGCATATAGAGTAAGAGTAGACTGTTGAATTGAATATGGAAGAACATTATTTTCCAGCATCTATTTTGACTGTAACCTAGAATCCCTTGCATAACTCACCAACACAGATTCTCATGCCTTTCAAGGGAGCTGTCAGCAACTGCTCCATCCACTCACTTTTGTAGGCCAACAGACCTTCACGGGTGTCAGTTACAGTGGGACAGGCATGTCCACAGCTCCTTCATGATATTAACATAGAAAAGCCATTGGAAGGTTCGGCCCTCTTGACCATGGGCACCAGTCTACAAGAAGAAATTGCCCATGTTCAGCTGGAGAATGCAAACCTGTAGCGAATGTTGCTTGGTAAAAGGTTCATATCTGGTGGTCCAGAGACCGTATTTTCAGAAATTGGTCATGTATCAGACTGGAGAGTATGTGGGTGATTTTTCCTTGGACCCTAATGCTAGTGAGGATGAGGTGACAGGGCAGAGGCGCAAGAAAGCCCAGGATGTTCAGGAAATGAGATGCACTCGGCTTAGTCTGCCTACTTTGGAAACACGTGCCATGCAATGCTGTTACCCTTAATGAAGGTAATTAAACATAATTTGAAGGCACATATTTTTCCTCTTGAGTGGTGTGATGCAGCTCCTGCTAACAGTTTAGGTTATTGACCTAATGTGAAGGCTAAATTGGCCCTAACGGATAAAATTGAGGAGTCAGAATGTCACTCAAATGTCAGTTCAGTTCAGTTCAGTCACTCAGTCCTGTCTGACTCTTTGCGACCCCACGAATCGCAGCACGCCAGGCCTCCCTGTCCATCACCAACTCCCGGAGTTCACTCAGACTCATGTCCATCAAGTCGGTGATGCCATCCAGCCATCTCATCCTCTGTCATCCCCTTCTCCTCCTGCTCTTAATCCCTCCCAGCATCAGGGTCTTTTCCAATGAGTCAACTCTTCCATGAGGTGGCCAAAGTACCGGAGTTTCAGCTTCAGCATTAGTCCTTCCAATGAATACCCAGGACTGATCTGCTTTAGGATAGACTGATTGGATCTCAAGTCCAAGGGAATCTCAAGAGTCTTCACCAACACCACAGTTCAAAAGCATCAATTCTTCAATGCTCAGCTTTCTTCACAGTCCAACTCTCACATCCATACATGACCACTGGAAAAACCATAGCCTTGACTAGACGAACCTTTGTTGACAAAGTAATGTCTCTGCTTTTGAATATGCTATCTAGGTTGGTCATAACTTCCTTCCAAGGAGTAAGCGTCTTTTAATTTCATGGCTGCAATCACCATCTGCAGTGATTTTGGAGCTCAAAAAAATAACGTCTGACACTGTTTCCACTGTTTCCCCATCTATCTGCCATGAAGTGATGGGACCAGATGCCATGATCTTCATTTTCTGAATGTTGAGCTTTAAGCCAACTTTTTCACTCTCCTCTTTCACTTTCATCAAGAGGCTTTTTCGTTCCTCTTCACTTTCTGCCATAAGGGTGGTATTGTCTGCATATCTGAGGTTATTGATATTTCTCCCGGCAATCTTAATTCCAGCTTGTGCCTCTTCCAGCCCAGCATTTCTCATGATGTACTCTGCATATAAGTTAAATAAGCAGGGTGACAATATACAGCCTTGACATACTCCTTTTCCTATTTGGAACCAGTCTGTTGTTCCATGTCCAGTTCTAACT
>SJYX01014029.1:261668-272524 GCA_006410675.1 Oreotragus oreotragus | reverse complement strand
TCTCGGTCGCCAAATGTCAGGTGTCAGTAAATGTCTGAAATAGACTGTGCAACACAATGGCAGGGTCTGCCTGTGGGCACTTACATGGAAGGGAGAAAGGGGTGGATTTCAGAAAACATTGGCCTTTGCATGGAAAGAGCCGCCTGGTTTCAGGAGGTTAGATGAAGACAAAAAGCAAGATATCAAGGGTCTACGTGCTACCCAGTGTGACTTAGTGGAGTAAAGGAGCTTGGTTTTGGAACAAAGCGAGAGTGTGAGGTGTGACTCCAGAAGCCACTCCAGAGGGACCCATCCAGCAAGGGCTCATTGTCAGCTGCTGTGCTGGCCATGTCTTCTGAGCCAAAGCACTGAAACATGGATATTATCCAGGGAGTGATAATTAAGATGCCGTTCTAGCTATAGATGATGTGCCTACGTAGGCAGCATTGAGTGTGTGGAGGGCTTCCTCAAGATTGATGTTTGTATCAGAGCAGGCAGCATACTGTCACATGGGCCCAGCACCAGCATCATAAATGGTCCCCATCCCTGTATGTATGTGACTTTGTTACTGAAATGACTTTTATATGCTGGTGGAGGCATGTGGCCTGTTACTTTTCTCTTCATTCTGATATGCAGTTATTGAGTACAGAAATTGCTTTAAAATGATTCAAAAGGTAAAAACTCCCATTTAGCAATTCCTGTTCAGGAGCAACAGATTCCATCTTCTTGCCAGTCACATTACAGCAGCCTTGTCCAGAATTCCAATAGTGTGCCTGTGTTTCCTTGCCAGCAGTGGAGCAGACTCTGGCGGTAAAATGACCAAAATGAATATTCTTGTCTCACAGGAATAAGGAGAAAAACCCATCTCAAAGAAGCAGGTGAATAACTAATTTCCTGGTTGTCACAGCACTAGCCTAACACATTTTTATCTCCTTGTTAGACCGTAGAATAGGGATTCATTTCCCCACCTCCACAGTGAATTCAGATCTATTTTTATGAACTTCAATATCTCTCTAATTGAACATAAATAGGAAGGACCTGGAAATGATTAGAACTTGGCAAACCTGAATGAAATGAAAGACTCCTTATAATGACATGTGTCATTATAAGCTTCCCGTTTCATTCGAAAATGACCAAATCCCCATTTAGCAATAACCATAAACACATGCTGTGCAGAGTTGTGTGCTTGATGGGCTCCCAAATAAAGCCATCCTCATTTTAAGAATTATGATGGAACCAGTGGTTTCCATGGCTACCGTTTGCTCTAATTGTGATACATGAGTAGAAACAAGGATTGGATGGCTCAAGTCATTTAATTAATTAAACACAGGACATGGACTCTGCCAGAATTATGGATGAAATTAACATCCACCGGCATGTACCTGTAAAACGTGTATCACATTAGTCCTGGCAGCTGAGGGTGAGAGGGAGGGGAAGTGCTTGGATATTCAAAACATGTCTTTCTTACCCATATGCCGTCACAGGACTTTCTTCATCATTTAGTTTTATAATGCCTTCTCAAATGAAAGACAACAGCTCCCATCAATGAAACGTGGTTTCTTGGTTATGGCTGCTCAGACCAAAGAAAGATGTGAGATTTCATTCACGTGTTGGAAGGCGACAGCTCACAGCAATTACAGAAAATGATGAAACCAGAGAGTCTCCACTAGCACACTGAGCTCCTGAAAATGGGAGTTTATAATGGAAAAAGCCGACTGAGGCGTAACTGTGGCAACCTGGCTATGTGCTGACATCATGGGAAGCCTGGTGGACTTTTCACCAAGAGAAGCCGGGACATGATAGTTGAGTTCAAGACAAAGGGGTGTGGAGGGGATTAAATTCTGCTGACGAATCTGGGGGAGAGCCTAGAATGGCAGCCCTCTCTCCTCATCAGACTTTGTAAGTTTATGTCTGGATCCATTATGTCACTTAATACGTGCAGTTCTAGTAAAAAGGTGGGATAGCCTCCATTTATTTGTTTTATTGGAGTATAATTGCTTTACAATGGTGTGTACAGTTTCTGCTCTACTACAGATGAGTCAGCTGTATATACACACATCCCCTCGCTCTGGAGCCTCCCTTCACCCCTATTCCGCCCCCTAGGCCATCCCAGAGCCCCGAGCTGAGCAGCAGCCTGCGCTACGCAGCAGGTTCCCACCAGCTACCCGTTTCACACGTAGTGGTGTATATATTGTCAGCCCTAATCTCCCGATTTGTCCCACCCTCCCCTCCTCCCTGTACTCACATCTGCTCTCTCCATGTCTTTCTATTACTACCCTGCAAATAGGTTCATCTGTGCCATTTTCCTATAGTCCATGTATATGTGATAGTATACAATATTTGTTTTTCTGACCTCTCTCTGTATGACAGACTCTAGGTCCATCCACATCACTACAAATAACCCCGTTTTGCTCCTTTTTATTGCTGAGTAGCATTCCATTGTAAAAAATGTCCCACATCTCCTTTATTCATTCAGCTAGTCTCCATTTTTCAGACAAAAGAACTGAAACCTGGAAAGGAGTAACCCCAAATCAGACACCAGAATCATTCCTGTCCTGAAAACTGCAGAGCAGAGAATCATAAATAACTCAAGGATGGATTTTAGGATGTCAGCTTGTTCAGTGATCATATTCATTAAGCACCTGCTCTGTGGTAGGCACATGGGGTAGAAAGCTGCGCAAAATCTAGGCATGAAACGTCCCCACCCACATCATCCTGCCGTGCCGTCCTTTCTTTCAAAGTGCAGGAGGGCACCTTGGCTTTGAACACGTGCTTTCTCGTACTTTCCACAAATATCCGTTGAATGCACATTCTGAGGAAGGGTCCAGCTGTGAGCAAAATGGACATGGCCTTTGTTGTCAGGAACTGTGGGCAGGTAGGGGACGCGGCGGTTCTTTTTGTCATCCCGCAAATAAGTGGAAAATTACAGTGATGATAAATGCTACGGTGACGGACGTGAGGATGTGATGTTCTGGGGCACAAAGCAGGATGGAACTGACCCAGTTTGAGTAAGGATGGAGGTGAAATCTGAAAGCAAACTAGTGCAGGCTCAGTAAGAGGGCCAGAACCACGAGGGGGCTGCGGGAGCTGGCGAAGCAGTGTCAGTAAGACATGAACTTGATGCTGAAAACCCAAAGCCCCCAGGACAGGCACAAACCCCTCTGAGTTGCAGCCCTTTATAAGGAGAGGTGATCAAGTCCAATAAATAAGACTCTTTGAGAATTAGATACAGCAACACACTAAACTCAACAGCCTCAGAGTTCACATTTGACAAAAATGCAAAAAGTGAGCTGACGGCGATTGCTGTGAAGAACAGTAAAGCACGTGAGAGATTGGAGCGGAGGGTTGCTGTTTCACATGCGGGCTGAGAACAGCCTTTCTGAGTCATGCCATGTGAGTGTCGGTGACTTGGGATGTGAAGTAGGACCTGCACAGAAAATCGTAATTGTGCCTACACACTCAGCAACTGCAAAACTACAGATCACTCTCGTCTGGCTTTGGAATAACAATGCCGTTACACTTGGTTGTCATAACCCTAGTATCCTGTAAGAACTGCTAGGAACACCGGCAAAACCTACACAAGGAGTTCAGTTTATAGAATGCTTTTTCACACATTATAAAATTTTAATGTACAACTATGGCTGACTCATGTTGGTGTTTGGCGGAAACCAGCACAATATTGTAGAGCAATTATCCTTCAATTAAATATACATTTAATTATTAAAAATTTTAATTTCTAGAAAGTGCTATATAGTAGCTTGCAGGTTTTCCACTTAAGCTATTAGCAAATTATCTGTAGAGACCTGGGTTCGACCCCTGAGTTGACAAGATCCCCTGGAGAAGGGAAAGGCTACCCACTCCAGTATTCTGGCCTGGAGAATTCCATGGACTGTANTTTAATTTCTAGAAAGTGCTATATAGTAGCTTGCAGGTTTTCCACTTAAGCTATTAGCAAATTATCTGTAGAGACCTGGGTTCGACCCCTGAGTTGACAAGATCCCCTGGAGAAGGGAAAGGCTACCCACTCCAGTATTCTGGCCTGGAGAATTCCATGGACTGTTTAGCCCATGGGGTCGCAAAGACTTGAACACAGCTGAGCGACTTTTACTTCACTTCGCTTCACTTCACTTCAACAGTGATGTAACCTACTATTTTCAAACTGTCATGAAGTTTTAATGAAATCATGTATGGAGAGTACGTAACTCAGGGTCTGAAAAGTTTGGGGGCCTCAATGAACATGTGTGTATCTTAAATTTTTTTTTTTCTTACTGCCGATAGGTTGAGTTATAACCTTCTGACTGTTCTTTGCCTTTTCAAAGTCTGTATTTCCCCTGGCTAATGACCCTGGGAAGATTGGAGCAGGAAGGGAAAGTCAGGCTTTAGGAAGGCCTGTTTAGACACATCAGTGCCGACAGTGGGCAGTGGGAACACTTTCAGGACAGGAGGACTCTTTCAAATCCTCTAGTAGCCACCCATTGTGTTAAGGGCGGGCTCTGAGGTGGCACCTTGGGAATGCAGAGTCACATCCATGCAAGGGACCTTTCAAAGAACAAGATTTGTTGGAGAAAGTAGGAATGAGAAGAATCCCAAATTCCACATCTGGAGGGCCAGAGAAAATGATGAAATTCTAGCATGAAACGGGGCAACGAGTACAGCGGTCAGATAGATATAGATATTTTATACCTGTTGGCATCAAGGCGCTTCACTAACAATATCAGCGAAGGGGAGAGGAGAGAAAAGGTGAGCAAAGAGTTAAAAGAGAACAAGAAGGCAGAGGGTGTGCAGCTTATATATTATCGTTAGAGCCCGAAGAAGGGGCATTTCAAGGGGGGCAGGCTGTTGGTCATCCTAGAGCTGTTCTCGGGGGAGAAGGGGAGCTATTTTAGGATAGCAGGAGATCCAGAGATCTTATCACAGGAAGGGAAGGAGGCCCGTTAAGAGATCAGTTTCTCTGGCAGCTCTCTCTTCTGGGACTCCTCCAGTGTCCCCCTGGGCCCCACCCTTCCAGGCCTTACCTGATCATGTGGCTTCCTAATTGTACTGGGTGGAAGCAAGCCATCCTGTTTGGTAGCAAAGAGTAGTTCTAAGGTAAGGTAGAGGTAAGTGGACAGACTGGATCCTCCGGGATGAAATGTCCAGAAGGCAGACCCCCCTATCAGTTCTAACACCATTATCTGAGGATCCTTGGTTATGAGGACTGTATCATTTACAAGGACACTGAATCAAAGGAACGCAGACTAGGTGGCTTAAACCACGGAAATGTGCTGCGTCACAGCCCAGAGGCGGGGGTCCACAGTGTGGGCAGAGCTGGGTCCTCTGAGGGCCGAGGCAGGCAGTGCTCACTGCCGCTCCCCCAGCTTCCGGGATTTTGCTGACAGCCTTTGGTGGTCTTTGTAGAAGCAACGCTCCACCCTCTGCCTCCTCTTCACCTGGCATCCAGTCTGTATGCGTGACTGTGTCCAGATGCCCCCTTGGCATGAGGGCACTCATGTGCATGGCTGAGTCTTGTCTGACTCTTTGAGACCCGTGGACTGTATCCCACCAGTCTCCTCGGTCCATGGAATTCTCCAGGCAAGAATACAGGAGTGGGTTGCCATTTCCTTCTCCAGGGGACCTTCCTGACCCATGGATTGTGCAACCCCTTAGACGGCAGCCCACCAGGCTCCCTCGTCCCTGGGATTCTCCAGGCAAGAACACTGGAATGGGTTGCCATTTTTATACCTGTTGGCATCAAGGCGCTTCACTAACAATATCAGCGAAGGGGAGAGGAGAGAAAAGGTGAGCAAAGAGTTAAAAGAGAACAAGAAGGCAGAGGGTGTGCAGCTTATATATTATCGTTAGAGCCCGAAGAAGGGGCATTTCAAGGGGGGCAGGCTGTTGGTCATCCTAGAGCTGTTCTCGGGGGAGAAGGGGAGCTATTTTAGGATAGCAGGAGATCCAGAGATCTTATCACAGGAAGGGAAGGAGGCCCATTAAGAGATCAGTTTCTCTGGCAGCTCTCTCTTCTGGGACTCCTCCAGTGTCCCCCTGGGCCCCACCCTTCCAGGCCTTACCTGATCATGTGGCTTCCTAATTGTACTGGGTGGAAGCAAGCCATCCTGTTTGGTAGCAAAGAGTAGTTCTAAGGTAAGGTAGAGGTAAGTGGACAGACTGGATCCTCCGGGATGAAATGTCCAGAAGGCAGACCCCCCTATCAGTTCTAACACCATTATCTGAGGATCCTTGGTTATGAGGACTGTATCATTTACAAGGACACTGAATCAAAGGAACACAGACTAGGTGGCTTAAACCACGGAAATGTGCTGCGTCACAGCCCAGAGGCGGGGGTCCACAGTGTGGGCAGAGCTGGGTCCTCTGAGGGCCGAGGCAGGCAGCGCTCACTGCCGCTCCCCCAGCTTCCGGGATTTTGCTGACAGCCTTTGGTGGTCTTTGTAGAAGCAACGCTCCACCCTCTGCCTCCTCTTCACCTGGCATCCAGTCTGTATGCGTGACTGTGTCCAGATGCCCCCTTGGCATGAGGGCACTCATGTGCATGGCTGAGTCTTGTCTGACTCTTTGAGACCCGTGGACTGTATCCCACCAGTCTCCTCGGTCCATGGAATTCTCCAGGCAAGAATACAGGAGTGGGTTGCCATTTCCTTCTCCAGGGGACCTTCCTGACCCATGGATTGTGCAACCCCTTAGACGGCAGCCCACCAGGCTCCCTCGTCCCTGGGATTCTC
Source organism: Oreotragus oreotragus (assembly GCA_006410675.1). Taxonomy (NCBI): domain Eukaryota; kingdom Metazoa; phylum Chordata; class Mammalia; order Artiodactyla; family Bovidae; genus Oreotragus; species Oreotragus oreotragus. Next base: position 265,823 of record SJYX01014029.1, on the reverse strand, counting down.
CAGGCAAGAACACTGGAATGGGTTGCCATTTCCTTCTCCAATGCATGAAAGTGAAAAGTGAAAGTTAAGTCACTCAGTCGTGCCCAATTCTGAGCGACCCCATGGACTGCAGCACACCAGGCTCCTCCGTCCATGGGATTTTCCAGGCGAGAGCACTGGAGTGGGGCCCCATTGCACTAGTCCTACTGAATTACAGGCCCACCCACCCCAGGATGACTGCATCATAACTAATTATATCCACAGTGGTCCTCTTTCTAAATAAGATCACATTCTGAGGCATCAGAGGGTTCAGACTTCAGTGTGTGAATTGGAGTGCAGTTCAGCCCATAAGAAGAATCAAATAGTTGGTTATATCAGGATCTAGCCTTACTATTGTCTTACAGAGCCTAAGCAAGAGTTCCTTTGAGTTTGCCTTTTCTAGACACTCTAAAGTAATAACTCTGTTGCCTGCCTTTGGCTGCTTTAAAAGGGTCAGTGGTTGAGTGGGAGAGAAGCATCATTGGACCACTCTTTTATCTCAGCTGTTACCAGGCTCTTCAGTTTTGAGTAACCTTTTGAGCCTCAGCTTTCTTGTCTATGAATTAGAAATTCATCCTTCCAAGTCTGAGCATTGTGGTTCAGATCAAATCAAGTGCACAGATTGGAAAAGCGATAAAGCATACTCCATGTTATTTTTGGCACTTACAGTTAATGCATACAAAACCAAGATGAAATCTGGTCTTTTTAATTTTTTCTCACATTGATCAAAGGATGTTTGAAGTCAAGCACACACCTAAGGTGGCAAGTTCATCTCAGAAACGTTACCTGGAATACACATGGATGCTCTGGCTTTCAGAGGATGTGGATCAGGGATCATGTCCTCTGTTTAAATGGTATTAGCTCCTTAAAGTTGGATATCTTAGGAAGTAATTGTTCTCTATTGGAAGAGTAGCATCTCATAGTCATCAAGACAATGAGAAAGGTGAGAAAGGTTAGCATGACAGATCTGCACCCTGGTCAACCCACAAGATGCCAATAGTCAGAGGCAGAAGCTGGCTGCAGTAACTTGCTGGAAACACCTGTGTCTCAAGTTATGGGTGGGGTGGGGCATCATCATCGGAAGTGCGTCGTCTCACAGACCTGGATGCTGCAGGTCGGAAAGGGAGGTGCGGGGCTGGTTCCTTCGGAGGCCTCCCTCCTTGGCTGGCAGAAGGCCATCTTCCCCCTTTATCTTCACACGGCCTTCTCTCCACTCAAGTGTATGTCTGTCCCCAGATCTCCTCCTCTTAAGGAGACCCATCATATTGGATGAGGGCCACTCTACTGACCTCATCATAACTTAATTAGTTCTCTAATAACCTTTTTTCCAAGTAGAGTCACTTTTTGCGTCTATTGTGGGTTGGGATTTCAGCATATAAATTTGGGGGAGTATAATTCAGGCAATAACACTCAGCCCTCTGACCCCTCCAAATTCATGTCCTCCTCACAGGCAGAATATATCTGCCATTTTACTTTAGAACCCCAAAGCACAGCTCCCAAGATTTTTTTTTTTTTTAAATGAATGGAACTTTTCCTCAAAACATCAAGGGTCACTGTTCCTTCCTCTTAAAAATAGGTAGGGGTACACATCCATTATTGGAGAAGGAAATGGCAACCCACTCCAGGATTTTTGCCTGGAGAATCCTATAGACAGAGGAGCCTGGTGGGCTACAGTCCATGGGGTCACAAAGAGTTAGACACGACTGAAGTGATTTAGCACATACATCCATTACAGTACGGGTATGAGCTGATGTATCCAACACACTTTTCCTGAAGGCCTACTGTGTACCAGCAACTTCAGATCTAGTTCTTACTCCAGTAGCCTCCGGTGTATTTCACAACTTGCTGAGGCCACGATTTCACAAAGAACTGGACCTATTTCTTCCCCCTCTCTCTATCTTTGGTGCTTGACACTCAGTACTTATTACCAACTGGCTCTTCTCCTTTCAGGTACATATTAAAATTATTCTGGGTATAAATATTTTAATGTGCAGAGGAGAAGTGTGGACTGGGAGTCCTGGTCCTGTGAGCTCATTCACCTTACCTTTTTCACCTCTACAATAATGTAATGTGGATCAGAACTCTCTAAGCGCACTTGCAACTCCATAATCCTATGTTTATCTCGCATGTGTGGAATCAAGTCTCGGAGGAGGAGGCGCTTGTGATCCACCCCCACATGTTAGCACGAGTTGGTTGCGGGGCACTTTGTACAGTGGCAGGATCAGGAGTGACAGTAGTCCCAGTGAGCTCCTAGAACTTGACCCACCACCCCACCTTGCTGGTATCTGAGCCCAAGTCAGGAAGATGCCTGGAGGAGGACATGGCAACGCACTCCAGTGTTCTTGCCTGGAGAATCCCAGGGATGGGGGAGCCTGGAGGGCTGCCGTCTATGGGGTCGCACAGAGTCGGACATGACTGAAGCGACTTAGCAGCAGCAGCAAGAAAATTCCTGGAGGAGGAAATGGCAACCCACTCCAGTACTCTTGCCTGAGGAATCCCATGGACAGAGGAGCCTGGCGGGCTACAGTCCACGGGGTCACACAGAGTCGGACGCAACAGAGCACACAAGCACAGGAGATACTGTTAGCTGTCACACACGGGGCAGGGTTGCCCATCTAGAGAGTAGAAGCCGGGGATGCTGCCAAACGTCCCACACTGACCGCAGTGAAATGAGAATTCATGAGGAGGGAAGGCTACGACACGGGGCTTCACTGGTCGCTCGGCAGTAAAGAAGCCACCTGCCGGTGCAAGAGACATGGGTTCGATCCCTGGGTCGGGAAGATCCCCTGAAGAAGGAAATGACAACCCACTTCAGTACTTTTGCCTGAGAAATCCCGTGGACAGAGGAGCCTGGCGGGCTACAGTCCAGAGGATCCCTAACGGTAAGACAGGACTGAGCCGCTAAAAAAAAATGCTCACCTCTAGAAAGAGGCAGAGGCGTCGTTCCAGCTCACACTGACTCCTTGGTCGTGCATTTCCACTGGTTCATTCGATTGCCGGCTTTTAAGCAGTGTTTGTCTCGTGTGTGTGTGCTTACCCTCAACTGCTGTCTTGTTTCAAGTACACACGAGGATTCATAGTCTGCCTCTCCAGCAACCCTATACCTAGAAATAGGAACAATCTAGAAAAGACAGTGTGATTCTAGTAGGCTAATAGATAATGTTAGTTATGAAGACTCTGTTATGGAGGAAAGAGACTTGACTCTAACAGCTTAAAATATGTGTATTTGGGGATAGCTGTTTTCATTATTTAATCTTGTACGTGAGATTGTACTGCCCTATATGGTACAGTACTTACATGATCAAACCAAGGAGTAGGTTGCTGTCCAGTCGCTCAGTCACATCTGACTCTTTGCAACCCCACGGACTCCAGCACACCAGGCTTCCCTGTCCTTCACCATCTCCCGGAGCTTGCTCAAACTCATGTCCATCGAGTCGGTGATGCCATCCAGCCATCTCGTCCTCTGTCGTCCCCTTCTCTTCCTGCCTTCAGTCTTTCCCAGCTTGTTTCTAGTGAGTCGGCTCTTCACATCAGGTGGCCAGAGTATTGCAGCTTCAGCTTCGGATCAGTCATTCCAATGAATATTCAGGACTGATTTCCTTTAGGATGGACTGGTTTGGTCTCCTTGCAGTCCAAGGAGTCTCCTCCAGAGTCTTCTCCAGCACCACACATGGTTCAAAAGCATCAGCTCTTTGGCACTCTACCTTCTTTATGGCCCAGCTCTCACATTCATACATGACCACTGGAAAAACCATGGCTTTGACTAGAGAGACCTTTGTTGGCAAAGTAATGTCTCTGCTTTCTAATATGAGAGAAATTGGTAGAGTTGTGTATAATATGCTCAAGCTGTCAGGACAAAATACCAGAACAGTGGCTTAAACAACAGAAATGTATTTTCTCACAGTTCTGGGAGCGAGGATTCTGCACTCAGGATTCCAGCAGGGATAACTTCCAATGGGTTCTCTTTTCTTGCTGGGTTTTCATGTGGCCTTTCCTCTGCCTGCTCATCAAGAGAGAGTTGTGTGCCCTCTCCTCCTTTCCCTATAAGGGCACCATCCCTATCTGATTAGGACCCACCTTTATGACTTCATTTATCTTTACCCCTTAAAGGCTCTATCGCCAAATACAGTCACAGTG
>SJYX01014029.1:238293-259704 GCA_006410675.1 Oreotragus oreotragus | reverse complement strand
TGATCTATATTTCTGTTCTTGTTGTGCCAGTACTATAGCTTTGTAGTATAGACTGAAATCACGGAGCTTCGTTCCTCCAGATCCATTTTTCTTTCTCGGGATTGCATTGGCTATCCAGGGTCATTTGTGTTTTCATAAAAATTTTTAAAACTTTTGTTCTAGGGGATTTTTGCTTTTTAATGATGAGGTGATTTCTGCAGAAATGCCACATGTAATCATCACTGAAATCCTGAGATAGTACAGAAGGGGAAATAACCGCGAGGCTCTCCTTTTGGTCTCCTCTGGATCTGTAGTCTTTTTCATATCCAAACGCTGACCGCTAAGTCAGAGATGTTTCGTGTTTTCAGCTGTGGGGGCCTGACAGTGCGAATACAATGGGCCCCTGCAGACACAGTGCTGCACTGCTGCATCAGACCTCTAGGGGGCAGTCAGGCTGGTACCCATCGTGTTTTGTCTGTGCCTGACAGTCCTCACCTTTGGGTAAGTCTGTTATTGCTGCAGATCTCTAGTTTTGTACGTGACAAGGATTCCAACAGAGGAATACTTGGCACTTTAGGTATAAGTAGACTTCAAAGGGCAGAACTGGAGAATCTCAGGCAAGGACACTTATTTTGACAGAGCCCATCCCAACAGAAAGGGATTCCAGGTAAAATGTGAGGTTTCTGTGTTTGGATAGTTTCTGCTCTGAGGGACTTCATCTACGTTTTTTTCCTTGATGTTATCCACTCATGCATCCAAGAGGGTATTTCTAGGTTCTGGGTCCACAGATAAATTAACTGGGGCAGGCACTGCCTTCATGAAGCATTTCAATACAGTGGTAGAACTAGACCAAGGTTTCTCAGCTTTTGCAATATTGACACTTTCTGTTGGATAATACTTCTGTAGGTTTGTGAGGGGGACAGGTGTCCTGTGCATTATAGGATATGCAGAAACATCCCTGGCTTCTACCAGTATTTGCCATTAGCATCCCCCTTTACCTGGTCGTAACAACCAGAAATGTCTCTGGACACGGCCAAATACCATGCTGCGTCCCCTGCATCTAGGTATAACGAGGCTAAAATATAAAAAATAAATAAGTATATACACACGTTTTCATATGCATATTTTAAGTGATAATTAGTGCCACAAAGGAAACAAAGTGGCACTAGTTGAGAGAGAAACGCAAAGAATGGGGTTTCATGCTGTTTAGCTGGTTAGGGACCATCTCTTTAAGGAAGTAACAGTTAAAGGAAGACCTTCAGGAAGGTAACAGTGAGTAACATTGGTGTGTTCCAGAGGAAGGACAGTGGGGAAAGCCGGCAGAGGACAGAGCTTGATCTGTTCATGGAACTAGAGCAGGTGGGTGCACGTGGAGATTCAAGAGGGAGACACAGGTCACGTCACAGGGACCGTGGGCACCATGGTGGGAGCTTGTATTTTATAGTAAGTGTAGTGGGAAGCCTTTGGAGAATTTTGAGCAAGGAAGAGATATGACTGAACTTACGAGCAATGGTTTTCTTCTGTGATGTCACAGATATATCTGGCAGGGATGAAGTGGAATAGAGGGTAAGTCACCATCATTATTCTCATTCTCTTGTGTGAAGTTTCTCTTAAGTTTGGTGCTTGTGGGCAGAGAGTGTAAAGGAATAGGACCAGGAACAATATGGAAAAACCTCATCAATAAGGGACAAAGATTACATATGTACAAGTGAAGACTGCGGTCAGTCAAGCTTTATTCCAGTGACAGAAACGAATCCCTCAAATGGCAGTTAATAACAGTAATTGAAATAATTATGCCCATAAAAACAATTGAATGTTAATCCTGTTTAAAATTTATCCCAGCCAATTTTAAGATCTTACTGGTTTTATTCAGTGATTCTGAATCAGGCAGCATCCAGTCTAACAGATGGGAAGGAACTGTGAGGAGCTGTACAAGGTGACTTTTTCAGTGACATAGAGTCAGTATACAATGTTGGGGTGGTTAGTTCAGGGGTACAGCAAAGTGACTCAGTTATTCACATATATACATTATTTTTTATATTCTTTTCCATTATGGTTTATTACAGGATATTTAATATAGCTCCCTGTGCTACGTACAGTAGGACCTGGTTGCTTATCCATCCTGTATGTAATAGTTTGTATCCGCTAACCCCAAACTCCCAGCCCATCCTTGCCCGATCCCCTCCCTCTAGTAACCACAAGTCTATTCTTCGTCTGTGGTTCCATTTCTGTTTCCGAGATGGATTCACTTGTGCCATGTTTCAGATTCCACATATGTGATAGCCTATGGCATTTGTCTTTCTCTTTCAACTTACTGCACTCAGTATGATCATCTCTTGGTCCAGCCCTGTTGCTACAAATGGCTTTCCTCCTTTTTTTATGGCTGAGTAACAGTTCCATTGTATATATGTACCACTCTTCCTTATTCATTCATCTGTCAATGTACATGTAGGTCACTTACATAGCTTGGCTATTGTAAATAGTGCTACTAGGAATGCATGGGTGCGTGTATCATTTTTGAATTATGGTTTTCTTTGGGTATATGCCCAGGAGTGGGGACTGCAGGATCAGTCGGTAATTCTATGTTTAGTTTTTTTTAAAAGCACTTTTGTGCTGTTCTCCTCCATTGTGGCTGCAACAACTTACATCCCCCACCTCTCCACACACTCTGCAGCAGTTGTTATTTGTGGACTTTTTGATGATGGCCATTCTGACTGGTGTGAGGTGATACTTCATTGTAGTTTTATGTGTATCTATACGTACACATCTCATCGTCTTCATCCGTCCATTGATGGACATTTGGGTTGTTTCTATGTCTTGGCTGTTGTGAATAGTGCTGCTGTGAACATAGGAGCGCGTGTATCTCTTTGAATTAGAGTTATTGCGAATCAAAACTATAATTAGGCACTGTCTCGCATTGGTCAGACTGGCCATTATTAAAAGGTCTGTAACAAATGCTAGAGAAGATGTGGAAAAAAGGGAACCCTCCTACACTGTGGCTGGGGATGTGGAGCCACTATGGAAAACGGCATGGAGGGTTCCTCAGAAAAGGTAAGAACAGAATGAAAGATGTTATAGGTGGAAGGGAGTGGGAAGAAGGCAGTTTACACCAGGCAAAAAAGCGGGTTAGTTATTGCGGGGTTCCTTTCCTCTAGAGGATGGCAGGGGTCAGTCAGGCAGATGACCTAACTAGTGGGTCAAGCAATTCCTGATGGACTGGTTGAAGATTCATTTCTAGGAGAGTCAAAACCTTCCTTAGGTTGGGTCTTGGTTTGCTGAAGTGGAACTTAACATAAGAAACTCCACTGTGTGCCTGTTTTCTTGTGTTTAACTACTTCCCCCTTTGAAATCAGACTCGCAGTCTGAGAGAGGTGATAAAAATTTAAGGTATCAGCACCGCCCCCCCCGCCCCAGTGATGGCTCTTACGGTGTTTTGCTGAATATCTGTGGCATTCGGAGGTCACAAGGTCAGATCCGTATTCTTTATGTTGCTCAGGCTCTTTGATCCTTTTCTCATGCTCCAGACTCAGGGTGATCATTTGTGTGGTGGTTATCAGCTGTGAACGTGCATTTAAAAGCTTTTCAGAGGACATCTCACTAGGGAGACCACTATGATTATCAGCAGAATACCCAATGTCTGCACTGCAGAGACATGCTCCCCAAGTCCCAAGCCTATCAGAGTAAGCCAAAGACAGACCCCAGTGATAGTATGGAGCCGAGTCGCAACTTCCTCAAAGTGTCAATTCACCAATAGCAAGCCGTGTTCATTTCCCATGGCATGGACACCTTGGTTAGTTAAGAAATAATGAAAGGCTGTCTCATTATGGAGAATCTGGGAATTTCAGTCAGGCAGCTCTTGCTTTAGCAGCAGGTTCTGTAATCTCTCCAAGAGCAAGAACAGTTTCTGATCATAGCCTCATTTGCAGTAAAGATAAGTGTACTAGTCAGTTTAGTAGGAATCTGCTGAAGGAAGTAAAGTTGGAGTCATGAAGCTGCTGCTGCTAAGTCGCTTCAGTCGTGTCTGACTCTGTGTGACCCCAGAGATGGCAGCCCACCAGGCTCCCCCATCCCTGGGATTCTCCAGGCAAGAACACCGGAGTGGGTTGCCATTTCCTTCTCCAATGCATGAACATGAACTCGCTCAGTTGTGTCCAACTCTTAGCGACCCCGTGGACTGCAGCCTACCAGGCCCCTATGCCCATGGGATTTCCCAGGCAAAAGTACTGGAGAGGGTTGCCATTGCTTTCTCCAGGATTCATGAAGGCATCCTGGTCATTCCCATTTGAATCTCTGGCTCTGGACTGTAGCCATGGAGGCCAGTGAAGCATAAGGGTCTGTGAAACGGCAGGTGGATTTATGGTGCTTCTCCTTGCCTCGTGTCCCTTTCTTTGCACAGAGCCTAGATGCAAAGCTCCCCAGGCTTGGGAGTCAAACACGAAAGATAAAGAGAGTGAGTTTGTTTCTTTGAGAAACCTGAGGCTTTGACAGAATTACAGAAGTACCAGAATCCTGGCAAATCCAGCAGTTCTTTGAAGGCTGGATTAGTATTCTCTCCACTTGTAATGGGCTGATATATGGGACCAATGGCATTATCTTTCCAGGCCAGAGCAAGGCAATCAAAGTAGACAAAAGAATCCTAAGACCTTCATAATGTAAGATGCAGGAAAAGGATGATCAGAAGAGGAAGGAGAAATTAAACATTCTTGATCTGACCTCTTACCTCTGTGTCAGCTAATTCTCTTTCTGCTCAGTGTGATTTTTGATGTCTCCATGTTGGCACAGGACCAGATGCCAGGTAGAGCCTACTTCACCTGTGAAAATGCACCCAAGTTTCAATAGCTAGTAATTTGGCANTGATCTGACCTCTTACCTCTGTGTCAGCTAATTCTCTTTCTGCTCAGTGTGATTTTTGATGTCCTCCATGTTGGCACAGGACCAGATGCCAGGTAGAGCCTACTTCACCTGTGAAAATGCACCCAAGTTTCAATAGCTAGTAATTTGGCAGTGGTGTCAGTGATCAAGAGTACAACATCATAGGATCCTTCTCATGAATTTCACTTTTGCAAGTTCATTCAGTTCAGTCGCTCAGTCGTGTCCAACTCTCTGCGACCCCATGAATTGCAGCACACCAGACCTCGTTGTCCATCACCATCTCCCAGAGTTCACTCAGACTTACGTCCATCGAGTCCGTGATACCATCCAGTCATCTCATCCTCGGTCGTCCCCTTCTCCTCCNGACTCATTCCTTCCTGGTATAAACTAAGAAGTGAGCACTTGTAGTCTGTCAAACAAGCATTCTGGGGATTGGTCTAACATTTCATAATTTCCCAAAGTGCATTTATCATAATACATTTTTCAGTGTGATGTTTACTACTAGATCCGAATATCTTTAGTTCCTCAGTAAAAGGAAGCTACAAATAAGTTTGATAAACTTAAGTTCAGTAACAGTTTCAGTATTTTATGGTATTTGAAAATAATCTAGATATTCAGTAACTATCCATCATTTGACTTATTTCAGTACAACGTTAGGGTTCCAAGTTACCAGAGAAGATCTTGGAAAAGACCCTAAAGCATAGTTACTGTTGAAAAGTGTATTTATAAATTTCTGTTTAATTACATTTAGATACTGATGAAAAGTTCATGAGGCATTAAACAGCTAACCATCACCTTAAGTTACCTTTCTTGCAAAAAAATTCCATAATACATTAGATGAGCTTATTGGATTTTTTAGTAAACCTAGGTAGAATAAAAGTATTATATTTAATATTGGTAACTGTAAAGCATGCTTGTTTTAATTAAATCAACAAGCTTAAACTAGCTTGTTTATTGAAGATTATCCTAGATCACATGATCTTGGAAAGTATTTGAGTTTTTATATTTCTGAAAGTATATTTAATTAATAGAATGTATGTTTGTCTTTAGGCCGATTCAGCAGAGCTCTCTACATATTAACATTGGCAATACCATCTGTATGTAGGAAAATATCTCACATCTATAGCATACACGGGCTTCCCTGATGGCTCAGAGAGTAAAGAATCCACCTGCAATGCAGGAGACCCAGCTTCAATCCCTGGGCTGGGAAGATGGCAAACCACTCTAGAATTCTTGCCGGGAGAAACCCATGGACAGAGGAGCCTGGCAGACTGCAGTCCATGGGGTCGCACAGAGTCAGACACAACTGAGCACATAATATACACACACAGATGGAGTCAGACAGAAATCTTAACAGATTTTGCTTTACAGTTTTAGCCATGAGGCAGGTATGATAATTCAAAAGGCACTAGTTTATAAAAGAACAATGAGATACAAATTCTGGATTTGGCAGATGGAATAAAGCACGGTTACGTACTCAAATGGTAAAGCCTTTTCACTAATCAAAGACTTTTCTAACAAGCCTAGGTTTCAAATAGCTGTTCTTTTACCATTATTTCTTCTTTGAGGTTTTTTTTTTNTTTATAAAAGAACAATGAGATACAAATTCTGGATTTGGCAGATGGAATAAAGCACGGTTACGTACTCAAATGGTAAAGCCTTTTCACTAATCAAAGACTTTTCTAACAAGCCTAGGTTTCAAATAGCTGTTCTTTTACCATTATTTCTTCTTTGAGGTTTTTTTTTTGTTTTTTTTTGTTTCCCCTTTCTGATGAGAATCATCTTCCTTCCTAGAGAAGACCAGGTAAAGTATCTGCATCTCAGAAGGCACAGGGAAAGGACGTAAGAACCCCCGAGGAAGGCCTGTCTCCTAAGTCCAGATCTTTTACAATCTCTGCAGGCCTTCTGGCCCTGTGCGACCCCATGGCTAGGGGAGGTTTGGGGATTGGTAAGAAGGATGGCTGGCCCTTGAATTGCTTTTAGAACTGCATTCCTGTTGGTGTAAAGACTTAAGTCAAGAACAGTTGTTTTTAATTCCTCATAGACTGGGGGTTGCAGCCTGAATGACATCCTAGGCTGACCCACCCACCCACGTTATCTCCATATCACCTCTTGGTATCCTGGAGAAGACCTTCAATTAAGATGGAAAAACAAAGCAAATAAACAAGCAAAAAAAACCCACTTGTATTTTAGACTTAGAGCTGCTTGTTTGGGGAATGATTTCTTTCCCTCTAGATACTTAGGTTCATTTTGGCTCAGGGGAGACGGCCTAAAAAGCATTTTCCTCTGACTCTGGTGTGTGTGTGTATATGTTTAGTCCCTCAGTCGTGTCTGACTCTCTGTGACCCCATGGACTGCAGCCTGCCAGGCTCCTCTGTCCATGGGGATTCTCCAGGCAAGAATACTAACTCTGATACCAGCTTCCAATTTGGGCAACTTCTGGCAAAGCTGCTGCTTAAAAAAAGAAACCTTTCAAATATGTTTGTCAGGTTTCAGCTGGGACAAATAGTAGATATCCCTGGCAGTACTGAACCAACCCCGAGGACATGAGAGGTATCTCCCAGAAGGGTTCAGAAGATACCACCCTCCCAAGATCTACTTCTGGCAAAGCTGCTGCTTAAAAAAAGAAACCTTTCAAATATGTTTGTCAGGTTTCAGCTGGGACAAATAGTAGATATCCCTGGCAGTACTGAACCAACCCCGAGGACATGAGAGGTATCTCCCAGAAGGGTTCAGAAGATACCACCCTCCCAAGATCTAGTGCTGTGTGCTAAGTCACTTCAGTCATGTCTGACTCTTTGCAACCCCATAGACTGTAGCCTGCCAAAAGTTCCTCTGTCCATGGGCTTCTCCAGGCAAGAATACTGGAGTGGGTTGCCATTGCCTTCTCCAGGGGATCTTCTTGACCCAGGGATCGAACCCATGTCTCTTAGGTCTCCTGCATTGCCAGGCAGGTTCTTTACCACTAGTGCCACCTGGGAAGCCCACTAGGGTCCAGAACTTTGGTTTCAGAGCCACTCCCATAGATAACCAAAGGAAAGCAAGACTGAGTTCCCCTGAGGGCTGGCAGGGATGAGTAGGCCCCGACCAAAAATGGAGCACAACCCATATCTGTCTCATCTTACTTTCCAGGCCTCCAACCTGACAGTTGCCAAGTTCTCAGGACAGGAAATTAGACAAACAAGATGGAAGATGTGTGTCCAACTGTTCTTTTATAAACTAATGAATTTTACAGTATCACCCCCACCTCATGGCTAAAATTATANCCGACCAAAAATGGAGCACAACCCATATCTGTCTCATCTTACTTTCCAGGCCTCCAACCTGACAGTTGCCAAGTTCTCAGGACAGGAAATTAGACAAACAAGATGGAAGATGTGTGTCCAACTGTTCTTTTATAAACTAATGAATTTTACAGTATCACCCCCACCTCATGGCTAAAATTATACAACTAAATCTACTAAGATCTTTGTTTGCATCTGTATGTTTGTGTATATAGATGTGATAACCAAGACTTAGAAAGGGACAGGTGAAATTTCTCCTTGCTCCCTCACCTGGCCACTGCATACATTCAAGAGAGAGGACCCTGGTAAGGATGCTCAGTTTCTGTCAGTTTCCCTAGGTTCCTATCTGTAGCTCCAGATGACTGAGGTTTAAAGCAGAGAGCATAGCCCCAGTGTCTACCAGAATTTTACAAGATTTTCCACTAATGTTAGTTTTGCATTAGCTTTTTAAAGGTGCAATTGGTAGCAGTTTACTTGAGAATCCCACAGAGTCCCATCACCCCTTGAAGAAGGGACCTCCTTCCAGGGTTGATGTGAGGATGTCTATGTGGCCACTTACTTGGAGGACTTGGGTTTCAGTCTTGTAGCCTCTTCAGAGTGGAAAGTCAGTTCAGGTGGAAGATGAACAGATTGCGAATGCTCAGGTAAGGAGCCTAGAGAGGAGAACAGGAGTCATGTTAGTCTTACTGCCCTTTGTTTCGGTACCTCTTGTGTCTTTGATTTCTCACTAGTCTTCTGGAGACCTCTGCAATCCCATCCTGCCTGATTTGAGAGTCTTTGCTTTCAAGATCACTTAAATTAATGATGGTGTTGACCCAGAACATTCATCAACATAGCCACTGTAATTCTAGGTTGTGTCAGGAAGATTTTACCATCTTTGTAGATACAACTTCTAGTACCTCAGTTGTTAGACATAAAATAATAAGCCTCTGTGGCCAAAGCAGGTGCACTCAATTATTTGAAATGTGTGGATCTCACTTCTTTGCCTAAGCCTGGGTTCTACTAGAGCCAAATTAATACCCAATCAATGCTCCTGTGTTTGGGAGTGTAAAGGATATGATGTTTTAAATGTCCATCAACAGAAGAAAGGATAAAGAAGATGTGGTACATATATACAATGGAGTATTAGTCATAAAAAGAACAAAATTAGATCACTTGTGGAGATAGGGATGGACCTAGAGTCTGTCACAGAGTGAAGTCAGAAATATTGAAACAAATATTGTATATTAACACATATATGTGGAATGTAGAAAACGATGTGTGTGGGGCTTCACTAGTGACTCAGCTGGTAAAGGATCTGCCTGCAGTGTGGGAGACTCAGGTTCAATCCCTGGGTCAGGAAGGTTTCCTGGAGAAGGGAACGGCAACTCAATCCAGTCTTTTAGCCTGGTGGGTTTCAGTCCATGGAGACGCACACGACTGAGCNTATATGTGGAATGTAGAAAACGATGTGTGTGGGGCTTCACTAGTGACTCAGCTGGTAAAGGATCTGCCTGCAGTGTGGGAGACTCAGGTTCAATCCCTGGGTCAGGAAGGTTTCCTGGAGAAGGGAACGGCAACTCAATCCAGTCTTTTAGCCTGGTGGGTTTCAGTCCATGGAGACGCACACGACTGAGCGACTCTCTCTCTCCACCCACCCCCATCCCTGCCCGCATTGCAGGTGGATTCTTTACCATCTGAAACACTATCGACTATCTTATTTGAAAAAGAGAAATGAGAGGCAGATGTAGAGAATGAATGTGTGGACACAAAGAGGGGAAGGCAGCTGGGATAAAGGAAAGTGTGCCCGGCCGCATGAGAGCCTTTTGGAAGTTAGGGCGGCGTATCGTCACTCTAAGTCATGCTGTGAACCCCCGACCCTGGGATGGGAGTCCGAGTCGGGTGGCAAGCACTCTGATGGCTTTGTAGTGCTCAATCCATGCCCGCTGCTTTTGCAGCTTTGCCTTCTAAGATTCCCACTAGCAGTAGGACTATCATTCCCTTCCTGCAGGTACACATTACCAAAATCCAGTAGTAGCTGAGGAAATGCAGGTGTGGATACCAGCAGTCACCAGTGAGGTGGTTCTGGGGACTGGCCAAGAGAAGGCCTGAGGTGTGCACCAACAGCAGCTCCCAAGTGTAACTGGGAACTGATGTGACTGTGGACTGACAAGGGCTGAGGACTAGCACTCTGCTACAGCCTGTCCAGACTGACCCAGGACTGGGAGGCCAGCTACATAAGGCGCTCAGACCTGGGGGGAACTCACACAGTGCACCTGGGAATGATGAGAAGACAGCAAAGTTGACGGGCTCATGGGGACAGACGTCTGTGTCTCCCATTGTCCTCAGAGCCATTGGTAGTCTTCTGCAGATTCAACCACGGCCACCAAACTGTAAACAAACAAAGTTCAACCAGGTAAACTTTATAGATCTTATTGGCTTTAGTCAATAATTCATGAACCAGGCAGCATCTAGTCTGGAAGATAAAAGGATCTCCAAGGAGCTGTAGAAAATGAAAGACTTCTGAAGGCAGAAAGGAGCAAGAACAAAGATGTTATACTAGGCACGAAAGTAGGCCAGCTATTGCGAGGCTGCTCTCCTTTAGGGGATGGCAGGGGTCTGTCTGGCAGCTGGCCTAACTAGTGCTGGTCCAGAGATGCCCAATTCTCTGGTATAAAATTCTGTTTCTGGGAGGGCTAAAACTAACACAATTAAGTGTGGAGCTTAATGGAACTTTTTTTTTTTTTAAACAACTTCTTACATCTGAATATTGTATTTCCTACGTATTTCTCAAATTCATCTGCTCTAGTGACCACCATCTTTCCCTCCCTCAACCTGGACTTAATCATGGAAATTTACATGTAACACATTTTAAACTTTATTTAAAAAGACTACATAGTAAGTTTTATATATATATATATACACACACACACACACACGCACGCACGCGCGCAAGAAAACCCTGCAGTGGAACAATCTGGTTTCTTAATATCATTTATAGCATTGATACCCAGTCTTGAGTTTTACAGAATGAACCTAATTACACCCACACATAGAAAAGGGGATTATACTTTGACAGAAACAGAATCAAAACCAAACAGTGTCCTGACGGATCACCTGGGGAAAGTAGAACCAAGCAGTCGTTCATCCACAAATCTGGACTGATGACTACTCTGAAGGGGCTACTTGCCAGATCCTGAGGTAAGATGGGCATCGATGTCTAGAATGGTCCAGACCAGTGCAAAAGTGCAGGAGGCACACAGGTATACATAATGATCACCAGGATTCAATGCGAATATGAGTGTAAAAGTACTGCCAGGTTTTCCTGATGAGGACATTGTGCTACTGATGACATATACAAATATAGCACTTACTGTGTGCCTAAGAATATTCATAATTATGCTCTTATTCATTTAATACTCATAAGAAACTGATGGAATAGGTATCATTTTATAGAAGATGAAACTGATGACTTCGAAAGATTTAGTCATGTGTCCAAAGCTACATAGCGAACCAGGCCTGAAAATTAAGAAGTTTCTTTCAGAGTCAGTATCTTAATACCATAACCGTTATAATACACTGCTGCAGAGATAAGCCCACATACCTTTGGTCACCTAATCTATCACAAAGGAGGCAAGAACATACAGTGGAGAAAAGACAGTCTCTTCAATATGTGGTGCTGGGGAAACTGAACAGCTACTTGTAAGAGAGTGAAAGTAGAACAGTCCCTAATGCCATACACAAAAACAAACTCAAAATGGAGAAGAGACCTAAGTGTAAGGGCAGACACTATAAAACTCTTAGAGGAAAATATAGGCAGAACACTTTAACGTTAAGTGGCAGCAGGATATTTCTTGACCTACCTAATGACAATCAAAACTAAACAAAAGAGACCTGATTAAACTTAAACGTTTCTGCACAGCCAAAGAAAACATAAACACAATGGAAAGACAACCCTCAGGATTAATCTCCAAAATATACAAATAGCTCATGTAGCTCAATATCCAAAAAATAAAGAACCCAATCAAAAAATGGGTGGAAGGCATAAATAGACATTTCTCCAAAGAAGACACGCAGATGGGCAACTAACACATGAAAAGATGCTAAACATCACTAGACACTAGAGAAATGCAACTCAAAACTACAATGAGACATCACCTCACTCCAGTCAGAATGACCATCATTTAAAAATCTACAGACGATAAATAGTTAAGACAGCATGTGGAGAAAAGGGAACCCTCCTACCCTGTGGGTGGGAATGTAGATTGATACAGCCACTATGGAGTGCAGTATGGAGTTTCCTTTAAAAAAACTAAAAATAGAACTGCCATATGCCCAGAAATCCCACTACTAGTTACATACTCTTAGAAAAGCATAATTCAAAAAGACACATACACCCCAATGCTTATCACAGAACTACTTAAATACAATAGCCAGGACATGGAAATAACCTAAATGCCCATCTACAGATGAATTAATACAGAGATAAGATGGTATAAGATACAGTGGAATAATACTCAGCCATAAAAAGAAACGGAATTGGGTCATTTGTAGAGATGTGGATGGACCTAGAGGCTGTCGTACAGAGTGAAAAAGAAAGAGAAAACCAATACCATATGTTAATGCATATATGTAGAACCTAGGACAATGATACAGATGATCTTATTTGCAAAAAGAAATAGAGATCGAGACATAGAGAACAAATGTATGGACACCAAGGGGGAACGAGTGGGAGTGGGATGGACTGGGGGACTGGGACTGACATATATACACCACTGACTGTACAAAGTGGAATCTACTGTATACCTCAGGGAAATCTGTTCTGTGCTCCGTGGTGACGTAAATAGGAAGGAAATCCCAAGAGGGGATATATGTATACATACAAGCTGACTCACTTTGCGATACAGCAGAAACTAACATGACATTGCAAAGCAACTATACTCCAAGAAAATCAATTTAAAATTAGACAACTAACAAGGACCTACTGTATAGCACAGAGAACTCTAAGTAACCTATATGAGAAGAGAATCTGAAAGAGATTGAATATATAAATAGAGGTAGGTATATCTGATTCACTTTGCATAAGACCTGAAACTAACACAACACTGTAAATCAACTATACTCAAATAAAAATTAATTAGAAATATATATATATCTGCAAATTAGGAAAGCGGGTGAGAGAGAAACAGAAACTAGGCCTGAAGACCAGTCAAGTTAGTGCTTAGGGGAGGGAAGGATAAAACCAGAATTGCTGGTGCCCTAGATACTGAAGCCCCTTCTGATTCTCCATTAGTTAGTTTCTGAAAGCAAGACAGACTAGTTCCGTTCTAAGCACAGTAGTAGCCTATTAGAAAATGGAATTTAGAAAGATGGTAACGATAACCTTGTATGTGAGACAGCAAAAGAGACACAGATGTATAGAACAGACTTTTGGACTCTGTGGGAGACGGAGAGGGTGGGATGATTTGGGAGAATGGCATTAAAACGTATAATACCATGTACGAAACGAATCGCTAGTCTAGGTTCGATGCAGGATACAGGATACTTGGGGCTGCTGCACTGGGATGACCCAGAGAGATGGTATGGGGAGGGAGGTGGGAGGGGGTTCAGGATTGGGAACACGTGTACACCCGTGGCGGATTCATGGTGATGTATGGCAAAACCAATACAGTATTGTAAAGTAAAATAAAGTTAAAAAAAAAAAAGAAAATGCTAACAAAAACTTCCAAAATGATGCTTGATGTGCTTTTCCTTGCAAGGCATCGTTGTTCTTTCTTTCTATGGATCCCCATGGTTTACCAACAAGGCCCTTTCTGTCTGACCTTTTGTTCTTCATTTTTTTTTTCTTCTTCTTTCATTACAGCTCATTCTCACCACCTCAATTACATCTCAATAAATAGGGCTCTTTCTTAATTAGCTATGTCCTCCTCCTTGACCTTGGGGTATATGTATAACAATAGATAATGCCAGCAGCCTAAGAAAAAACATTCCAGTTCATCTTATGCTTCCTTTTCATTCACAAAGATGCTGCTGTTAATTTAGTGTTCAAAAAAGCCTTGTAAACTTCATTTCATCCAGAATAAAATCACATATTGGAAACTCCAACATTGTGTTTAGCATATATGGTATCATACTCAGAGGTCCGTTTCCCTTTGAATGTAAAGTGACATTTGGATGACTTGGTCAATAATGTAATAGTAATCTTAAGAAAACATTAGGCTTCAGCTCACAACTGTTTAATCTTATTCTACACCAGGTGGTTTATCAAAACTTTTCTTTCACCAACAACTGCTTATAATCTACTAAATTGTCACATATCAACTTATTCTTCCCTAGGTCAGTTGGGAACCTGCATCCTCAACAACAGCAAAGAAAATATTGACAGTCCAGTCTTTTTTCCATTGCAGAGTGAAAGAATATGCTATTAAAACATACTGTCACATTTTCATGAAGGGCGAGAATTGTTGGGATCCAATGTTGTACTCCCCAGCTGCCCCAGAATCTGCCATCTGGCAAGAAAACTGGTGAATTGTCCAGGCTTTTGAATATGCTAGCCACAGAAATCAATATAGATGATCTCTTGAAGAGCATAACATACTTCACTTATGATATGGGTAGGTGGGATTCCCAGGTGGCTCAGTGGTAAAGAATCTGCCTGCCAATGCAGGAGACATGGGTTCGATGCCTGGATTGGGAAGAACCCCTGAAGAAGGAAATGGCAACCCGCTTCAGTATTCTTGCTTGGAGGAACCTGGTAAGCTACAGTCCATGGGGTTGCATAGGGCTGGAGTGGGTGTGATGTCAAAAATATAATGGGCATTATATCATATACTTGGTGTGCTGGACACAACTGAGCATGCAAGCATGAAGATGGAAATTTTCTACAAATGAATTGTCCAGTATGGTAGCCATAGACTCAAATGCCTATTGAGCACTTAAATGTGATTGGTGGAATAAAATACTGAATTTTACAGCTTAAACAGCACATCTGTGTAGTGGCTACCATATAGGACAGCCCAGCTATAGATAGTTTCTTGGAATAAAAGTGAAAGGAAGAAGCCAGGAATTTGTAAATCCTAAAACAACTTGGCAATGAGTAAGGGGACTTGGAAATCCTGAGAAATGACTTCAGCAGATGATATACATGGATTCAGTCTCTGAAATTACTAAAGAAAACTTTGGCTGAAGTCAAGCTGAACTTACTTGATGGATGTTAGGCACTGTGTCTGTTTCATCAAGAACTTTGAGGCATGGGGCTGTCACACTTTAATGAAATGGCATCTTCAGTTAACTCTCCTAGATGATACTGTCATTAATGTTTAAGATGAGATTCCTTATTTCTCAGCTGAAACCTATAGATTTCCTTGCTGCCTTTCAATGGAGCATCTTTAGAAGATAATTACTCAGATCCTTTTTGGGAGTTGTTCATGCTGATCTAAGGCCCAGAAGAATCCTCTAACAGTGTCCTGATCCAAGGCCAGTGGTGCTACACATATGTATGAGCTAATTCACTCTGCCACACAAGTACATCTGACAGCTTTATCATTCTGAATATATACTGCTAAGTCACTTCAGTCATGTCCGACTCTGTGCAGCCCCATAGACGGCAGCCCACCAGGCTCCCCCGGCCCTGGGATTCTCCAGCCAAGAACACTGGAGTGGGTTGCCATTTCCTTCTCCAATTCATGAAAGTGAAAAGTGAAAGTGAAGTCTCTCTTTCGCGTCTGACTCTTAGCGACCCCGTGGACTGCAGCCTACCAGGCTCCTCTGTCCATGGGATTTTCCAGGCAAGAGCACTGGAGTGGGGTGCCATTACCATCTCCAGAAATATATACTACACTATCAGAACCAGAAAATTTTAACTATAGGTTGTTCATCTCGATGCATGAAATGCCCTTCCTTATTGTGTCCACTTGGCTAATTCCTATCCAACCTTCAGTATTTAACTTGAGCCTCACTTATTTAGCATCATCGTTTCTTGCCCCACTCCCCAGTTCCTAGACTTTTTCTCAATCATGATAAGATGGCAGTGATGCAGGGGTTACATTTTTTGTCACTGTACTTCAACTACATGAAGCCAAGGTCTCTGTCATATTTATCTTTGTTTTCCTTATAGCCCAATGGTGCTTGGGCACAATAAACACACTCTAAATGTATAGCAAATTAATGCACATTTACTCTAAAAGTTACATAAACAATTGCTTGAGAAAAATGCCATGAGAAATGATAGAACAATTTCAAGGGTCAGGTCTCAGTCAAAATGATAAGTAGACATCTGCTTGTCTATATATCAAAGTCATCAACTGGAAAGATAGACCATGCAGGTTTTTACAAATGGTCTTAAGGAGCTTTGCCTTTAAAAAATATGCAGTAGACCCTTGGCATTCAAGATAGATTCTGCGTGCCTTTTTAAAATTATTTTAGTTGGAGGCTAATCACTTTACAATACTGTAGTGTTTTTTTCCCCAAACCAATGTTTTCTAGAAGATACAATAATTTCCTCAAAGAGCATATACTTTGCCTTGATATGGAAAGAGCCTTTAAGTTGGTGGCCACAGCACAATATTCAAGATGAATTGAGGCACACCAAATTTTTGATCCCTTGTTTTTCAAATAGCTACTACAAAAGAATGGTTAGCAGAAATCCATGTGTAAAGGGGCTACAGAGATTATGAATAAAGTATCTGCAGCCCCACTCCCCCCGCCAAAAAAAAAAAAAAAAAAAAAAACAAGAAGATCTAATCTCCTAAAAGAGATGTATTAGAAAATATCTTGATTTTTAAAAAAATCCTACACCACCAGCCATTTGGTCAAGGAATGTCTGGTTTCCTTTGTTGAGTAGCTTTCCCTGAGAATAGCAACTCTAAAGTGCTAGGCACCACAAGCTATTAAAAAAAAATTCTTTTGATCTAAAAAAAGCACAATACACATTGGTTTCAAGTGCACAGGGAACATTCTCTAGGATATATCACAGGCTAGGCCAAAATAAGCCTTAACAACTTAAGATGACAGAAATTATAGTAAGCAGTTTTTCTAACCACAGTAATATGAAAGTAAAATTCAGTTACAGAAAGAAAGAGGACAAATACGAAAAGATTAATCAATGTGCTACTAAAAACCCATTGGGTCAATGAAGTAATCAATAAGGAAGTCAGAAAATACCTCAAGAAAAATGGAAATACAACAGTCTAAAATCTGTGGGATGCAGCAAAGCAATTCTAAGAGAAAAGTTTATAGCAGTAGAGCCCTTCTTCAAAAAACAAGAATAGTCTCAAACAATTTAACCTACCACCTAAAGGAATTTGAAAAAGAAGAGCATAAAAATCCCAAAGTCAGCAGAGGGAAATAATAGAACAGAGCAAAGAAACCAAGAGCCGGTATAGTAAAAAGATAACTAAAGGTGATCAAACTGTAGCCAGGCTCACCAAGAAGAAAAGAGAGAGGCTCCAAAAAACAAACAGAAATGAAAGAAGAGAAGTAACATACCACAGTTACAAGAAAATTTAAAAGAATACTAATTATATTTACATGCCAAACAACCTAGAAGATAGCCAACAAATTGGACAACCTAGAAGAAATGGATGGATTTCTAGAAATGTACCACCTGCTGAGACTGTAGTAGCACTAGACAATTGGAACATACCAATTACTAGTAACAAACTTGAATTTGGTGTATACACACACATACACACCTCCCAGCAAATAAAAGTATAGGTGTGGATAGCTTCACAGGGTAATTCTACTAAATATATGAAAAAGGAATTAACACCTATCCTTCTCAAATCAATCCAAAAATTTAAACAGGCTAGGATACTTCCAAATTGATTCTATGAGGCCACCATAGAATGAATAACACTGACATCAAACCCACACAAAGATGCTACCAAAAAAATTACAGGCCAAATCTCTGCTGAATACATTTGCAAAAGTCCTAAATATTAGCAAACTAAATTCAATAATACATAAAAGAGTCAAATACCTGAATCAATTGGGATGTATTCCAGGGGTGCAGGGCATTTCAAAATCAAACAGTTCAAATCAATGAATGCGATACACCACATTAACCGAAGTATAAAAAAACCACATTATCATCTCAATAGACTCAGTGAAAGCATTTGATGAAATTCAACATCCATTCATGATAAAAACTTATTAAAATTGATACAGAGGGTACATGCCTATGTAAGAGCCATTTATGACAGACCCACAGCTAACATCATATTCAGCAGTGAAAAAGCTGAATGCCGTTCCTTTAAACTCAGAATTAAGACAAGGATGTACACTTTTGCTACTTCTATTTAACATCATATTGAGAGTCCTAGCCCCAGCAACCAGACAAGAAAAGAAGGTGACATGTTATTATACATAGAAACTCCTAAAGTTTCCCGTAGCAAACTATCAGAAATAATAAATGAATTTAGCAAAGGGGCAAGATATATGATTACTATACAGAACTTTGTTGCTTTTCTACACACTAATAATAAACTATCAGAACAAGAAAGTAAAAATAAAATTCAATTTAAAATCACATTATAATAAAATACCAGGAATAAACTTAACCAAGGAGGGGGAAAGACCTATACTCTGAAAAGCATGTTAACACTGATAAAGGAAATTGAAAATGATAGATAGAAAGAAATAAAAAGTTAAATCATGCTCTTGGATTAGAAGAATACTGTTAACAATGGATACACTATGCAAAGTTATCTAGATATTTAATGCGATCCCTATCAAAATACCCAAGACATTTCCCACAGATCAAAAACAAATAATCCTAAAATCATATAGAACTCGAAATACCCCAAAGTGCCAAAAAAAGTTATTGAGAAAAAGGAACGAAGCTGGAGGTATGACCCTCCCAGATTTCAAATTATGCAACATTACTATAGTAATCAACCATACTGACACACACAAAAATCATAGTCTAGAAATAAGTCCCCACATTTATGGTCAATTAATCTACAAAAAGAGGCAAGACTATATAGTGGAGAAAAAACAGTCTCTCCAGTAATTCAGTTCAGTTCAGTAATTAAGTGGTGGTAAAAAAGCTGGACAGTTCCATACAGAACAACCAGACAAGCATTTCCTCACACCATCTACAAAAATAAATTCAAAATCTATCAAAACCTAAATGAAAGATCTAAAACCATGAAACTCAAGGAACAGAACATAGGCAGACCACTCTTTTGACAAATTATACCAATAAGTTTTGGATGTCTCCTAAGGCCAAAGAAATAAAAGCAAAAATAAAGAAATGAGACCTAAATAAACTTAAAAGTTTTGCACAACAAGGGAAACCATTCAAAACATGAAAAGATAGCCTACAGAATGGGAGAAAATGCTTGCAAATAGGATGTCCAACAAGAGGTTGATATCCAAAATATATAAACAAATACATATAAACAGCTCATATAACTGTTAATATTAAAAAAACTCAAAAATAATTATTAAAAAAATTTTGTTTAAAATGGGCAGATGTGAAAAGACATTTTTCAAAAGTAGACACACAGATGAGTAGCAGGCACATGAAAAGATGCTCATCACTAATTGCTGCTGCTGCTAAGTCACTTCAGTCAGGTCCGACTCTGTGCGACCCCATAGATGGCAGCCTACCAGGCTTCCCTGTCCCTGGGATTCTCCAAGCAAGAACACCGGAGTGGGTTGCCATTTCCTTTTCCAAGGCATGAAAGTAAAAAATGAAAGTGAAGTTGCTCAGTCGTGTCCAACTGAGCACATGGGTTGCAGCCTACCAGGCTCCTCTGTCCATGGATTTTTCCAGGTAAGAGTACTGGAGTGGGCTGCCACTGCCTTCTCCACTAATTGCTAGAGAAATGCAAAGAATCAAACCAAAACAATGAGCCATGAGAAATGGCCATCATCAAAAACTTTAACAAATGTGGGCAAAAATGTGGGTTGGGAAAAGGGAAACTCTGTACAAAGTTAGTGGGAATGTAAATTGGTGCAACCACTATAGAAGACAGTATGGAGTTCCTCAAAAACTAAACATACAGGCACCACATGTTCCAGCAACTCCACTCCTGGGGATGTGTCTAGAAATAAAACACTAATTCAAGAAGATTCTTGCACCCCAAAGTTCATAGCATCTTGTTGAAAGTAAAAGCTGCAGCTGCTGCTAAGTCACTTCAGTCGTGTCTGACTCTGTGCGACCCCATAGACGGCAGCCCACCAAGCTCCCCCGTCTCTGGGATTCTCCAGGCAAGAACACTGGAGTGGGTTGCCATTTCCTTCTCCAATGCATGAAAGTGAAAAGTGAAAGTGAAGTCGCTCAGTTGTGTCTGACTCTTAGCTACACCATGGACTGTAGCCCTCCAGGCTCCTCCGGCCATGGGATTTCCAGGCAAGAGTACTGGAGTGGTTGTCATTGCCTTCTCCGAAGGTAAAACAGGAGAGTGAAAAGGCTGGCTTAAAACTCAGGGTTCTAAAAACTAAGGTCGGGGCGGCCAGGAGGAGACACCCCACGTCCGAGGTCAGGGGTGGCTGGAAGAAGCCACCTTGTGCTTGAGGCCAGGGGCGGTGACCCTGAGGAGCCACCACGAGCCCGAGGCCAGGGCCAGCAGCAGGGAGGCGCAACCCGAGGAGCTGTGGCTGCGCAGGCGCAGGAGGGCCTAGAGGAGCTATCCCACATTGAAGGTCAGGAACGGCGGCGGTAAGGAGATACCCTCATCCAAGGTAAGGAGAAGCTGCTGTGCTTTGCTGGAGCAGCCGTGAAGAGATACCCCATGCCCAAGGTAAGAGAAACCCAAGTAAGATGGTAGGTGTTGCAAGAGGGCATCAGAGGGCAGACACACTGAAACCATACTCACAGAAAACTAGTCAATCTAATCACACTAGGACCACAGCCTTGTCTAACTCAATGAAACCAAGCCATGCCTGCGGGGCAACCCAAGATGCGTGGGTCATGTTGGAGAGGTCTGACAGAATGTGGTCCACTGGAGAAGGGAATGGCAAACCACTTCGGTATTCGTGCCGTGAGAACCCCATGAACAGTATGAAAAGGCAAAATGATACACTACCTAAAGAGGAACTCCCCAGGTCATTAGGTGCCCAATATACTACTGAAGATCAGTGGAGAAATAACTCCAGAAAGAATGAAGGGATGGAGCCAAAGCAAAAACAATACCCAGTTGTGCATGTGACTGGCGATAGAAGCAAGATCCGATGCTGTAAAGAGCAATACTGCATAGGAACCTGGAATGTCAGGTTCATGAATCAAGACAAATTGGAAGTGGTCAAACAAGAGATGGCAAGGGTGAACGTCGACATTCTAGGAATCAGC
>SJYX01014029.1:109360-228114 GCA_006410675.1 Oreotragus oreotragus | reverse complement strand
TCTGGGTCTGAACTCCTAGGGCACCTTGCTGCCACATCTTCTAAGAAACCCTTACCTTCCTTCATCATTTTTGTCTCATTGCTAACAAATTACCCCTTACAGGCAGTGTTTGTTTTCAACCAGTTTATCTTTTGTCTCCCACAATACCCCACACTGGGTTCTGAGGTATATTGGATGCCCAATGCATATTTCTTGAATGAAACTGAGTAAATGATCAATTCCTTTCTCGGGTTGCTGGATCACTTCAGCAGAAAGGATCACATCTAAGCAGGATAGCATGTCCTATTGTGAAATGATAAACCACTGGAGAGCTATTTTATAGAGATGATGGGTTTATTAGGCAAGATGTGAAGAGGGAGGTGAAGCAATATATGAAGCACTTTATCACATTCGGTGAGAACTGAGAGCAAAGCCTCAACACCTCATGCAATGAAATTGTTTTGTGACATGACCATATGCCTGAGATAAGTTACCATGCTCTGGATTCTGTGGATATTGCATGCTAAGTTGCTTCAGTGTGTCTGACTCATAGCGACCCTATGGACTGTAGCCCAGCAGGCTCCACTATCCATGGAATTTTCCAGGCAAGAATCCTGGAGTGGGTTGCCATTTCCTTTTCCAGGGGATTTTCCCAACCCAGGGATCAAACCCAGGACTCCTACATTGTAGGCAGATTCTTTACTGTCTGAGCCATCAGGGAAGTTCTATATTACAATCACAAATTTGAAACTAAAATGTCCAAAATTCTCCTTATTCTCAAATAGTACAATATGATGAAGTTCAAGAATTTAAAGTCTGAATGCCACTCAAGCAAATATTTAGAAGGGAAATATATTCTGTTTGCCCTTTTATTCTGTGTAGACAGTGAATCTAAAGGGAAGCAGAGGTATTATTTATAGCAATAGCTAGAGCCTGGGACTTCAAGCTACTCAAGTCTTAGGAGGGAGTGGCAATGTAATGGGACAAAGAAAACCAGAGAACTTTTGCAAAGGCTTAAAAGCCTTCTGCAGTGATGCCATCTGCTTTTATGGACAAAGGGCATATTACTTTGTCTCCAAGCTGAAGTCAGGACTCCATAATGCACTGTCAAGACCTCTGAGTCTCAAGTAGAGCATGACAATGGCTACCACGAGATGCCTCAGCTGGCGATAGCCCCTCTGTCCATTCATAAACCACCTTAGAC
This sequence comes from Oreotragus oreotragus, assembly GCA_006410675.1. Taxonomy (NCBI): domain Eukaryota; kingdom Metazoa; phylum Chordata; class Mammalia; order Artiodactyla; family Bovidae; genus Oreotragus; species Oreotragus oreotragus. Next base: position 226,931 of record SJYX01014029.1, on the reverse strand, counting down.
TCAGGAGAGGAATCAATTATAGAGCAAATGTTCAAGAATAGATTCTTAGAGGCTCTGGAGAGAAGGACATTACCTCTGGGCCATTTGGGTGATTATTATCAAGACTGTGGTTGAGTCTCTCTAAACTGAGTAATTTACTCGGTTAATTATTCACCAGTTTAGTCAGTGAAAAGCTAAGTTTCCAACAGTGCCTGTTTGCAAATGAAGCAGTAAATCCAGTTCTTCTAAATCTAATTCTTCCTGCTTCCTCCTCAAACTCTGAGGCCAGAATTCATTACTTCTCTGGTGTTCCTTTCTGACCCTTAATGACTACAATGAAAAGTCATCTCGAGTTTGCCTGTGAGGCCAAATTATCTATTGGAATTAAACGGAAACAAAATAGAACAGAAAAGTGAGCTGAGAGTATTATTCAAAGAGTTCAAATCTATCCTGGTTTGAGCCCAAGACTGTATCATAAACTAAAGAAACAGATATAGAATAAAAACATGAAACAGTTAGAAGCTCATATGGGTGAACGTCATCTGCTGTTGCTATCGTGAAGGCCTTTCTGAAGCAGTAGTACTCAACTCTGACGTCACAGTAGAGCACCCAGGGAGCTTTTGAAAACCTTGATGCCTTTGTAGGACACCAGACTAATCAAATCAGGGTACCTGTGGGTACAGAAAAGAGGGAAACTCAAGCATCAGTCGTTTTCGAAGCTTTCCAGGTGTTTCCCAAGTGTAATCAAAGTGGAGGATCACTGTTTTCAGCATAAGCAGAACATAAAGAAAATAATAACCAACAACTTGACTACATAAAAACAAAAAAATTTTTATAAACAGTACAAAAACCAGGGAAATACTGACAACACATGTAAAAGACAAAGTGTTAATGTCCTTACTGCATGAAGAATCGGCAGAAGACATTTTTTGCATTTTTTAAAAATTTTCTATGTGCCCACACTCTACCACTTCCCCACTGGGTTTATTTTAAGTCAGGATGGGGGAAAATGTCATTAAAAACACCATCATTTTCCAAGCAGGCCATCGTGTAGATATCCCAAATACTTTATATTCCCTACTTCCTAGCTTGTTTGCATCTGAAGATCCTTATGATATAAACCCATAAACCAAAACAGACACATCTTGGAACATAGCCTCCATCACCAACCCCGTTTTGAGATGTAACGGACATAACAGTTTGTAAGCTGAAGTTGTACAATATGACAACTTGATTTAAGTACATATATGGAAATGAGGACCACCAGAAGGTCCATTGGGACTGTTAACACAAAATCTTACTCAGGGCTTTTCAGACATCCATGTGTGTGGAAGTAACCTGGGGATCTTGTTGAGTGTAGCTTTGAGCCTGAGAAACTATATTATGAGCAAACACCTTGAAAGTACTGACTGATACATTTGGTCCTGGGACCACATTTTGAGTATCTAGTACTTAGTTATCTCTGAAAATGTTACAGAGTGCTAGAGTTTATGTATACCTTTTGTTTCCCTAAGGATTTCAAATAAATAGGGGCAGTATACATACAAGCCAAGTTGGGCTTCCTAGGTGGCTCACTGGTAAAGAACTTGCCTTCCAATGCAGGAGACATAATTAAGAGATGTAGGTTCAGTCCCTGCATTGGGAAGATTCCCTGGAGGAGGGCATGGCAACCAGTTTTTTTGCCTGGGAAATCCCATGGACAGAAGAGCCTGGCAGGCTACAGCCCATGGGGCTGCAAAGAGACATGACCGAGCAACTGAGCACATACATACAACCTCACTTAGGTACAGGCATCTTTATACTCTCAGAGACTAAGGCAAGCATTACAGTTCTTGTGGTTTAACATCATCAAAACAAACAACCCAATCAAAAACTGGGCAGAAGATCTAAATATACATTTCTCCAAAGAGGATATGCGGCTGGCCAAGAGGCACATGAAAAGATGTTCAATATCATTAATTATTAGGCAAACGCAAATCAAAACTACAATGTGGTATCACCTCACACCCATCAGAATGGCCATCATTTAAAAACTACAGATAATAAATGCTGGAGAGGGTGATGAAAGAATGGAACCCTCTTCTTCTGCTGGAGGGAATGTAAATAGATGCAGCCATTATGAAGAAGAGTTTGGAGGGTCTTTAAAAAACTACAAATAGAGCCACCGTATATGACCCTTCAATCCCACTCCTGTGCTTATATCCAGAGGAAAACATGGTTCAAAAGGACACACATACCTCAGTGTTCATAGCAGCACTGTTACAGCTAAGTCACAGAGGCAACCTAAATGTCTACTGACAGACGAACGGATCAAGAAGATGCGATACGTATATATAATATATATATATATATATATAAGATGCGATACATATATATAATGGAATATTACTCAGCCATTAGAAAGAGGAATATATATAATAGAATATTACTTAGCCATTTTCAGCATCATGGATGGATCTAGACATTGTCATACTGAGTGATGTCAGTCAAAGGAGGAGAAATATTGTATGATGTCCCTAATATGCAGAATGTAAAAAGAAATTACACAAATGAACTTATTTACAAAGCAGAAACAGACTCACAGACAGCGAATGAACTTAACAGTTGCCAAGGGAGAAGGAAGGGGGAAGGGATATTTAGGGACTCTGGGATTGACGTGTACACACTGCTATATTAAAAATGGATAACCAACAAGGTCCTACTGTACAGCACAGGGAACTCTGCTGCTCAGTGTTACGTGCCAGCCTGGATGGGAGGGGAGCTTGGGGGAGAATGGAAACGTGTGTACGTCTGGCTGGGTCCCTCTGCTGTTCACCTGAAACCATCACAACATCGTTAATTGGCTAGGTGAAGTGAAGTGAACGTTGTTCAGCTGTGCCTGACTCTTTGCAACCCCACGGATTATAGTCCATGGAATTCTCTAGGCCAGAATACTGGAGTGGGTAGTCTTTCGCTTCTCCAGGGAATCTTCCCAACCCAGGGACTGAACCCAGGTTTCCTGCATTTCAGGCAGATTCTTTACCAGCTGAGCCACAAGGGATGACCAGGAATACTGGAGTGAGTAGCCTATCCCTTCTCCAGGGAATCTTCCTGACCCAGGAATTGAACCAGAGTCTCCTGCATTGCAGGCAGATTCTTTACCAACTGAGCTATCNACTGAACCCAGGTTTCCTGCATTTCAGGCAGATTCTTTACCAGCTGAGCCACAAGGGATGACCAGGAATACTGGAGTGAGTAGCCTATCCCTTCTCCAGGGAATCTTCCTGACCCAGGAATTGAACCAGAGTCTCCTGCATTGCAGGCAGATTCTTTACCAACTGAGCTATCAGGGAAGCCCAGTCGGCTATACTCCAATACAAAATAAAAAGTTTAAAAAAGAATAGATGTTTGATGAATAAATAAACAGAGTATTTTTTACAGTACCCAAGTGGCATAGAAAATATAATGATCATCAACCATTTCACAGATAGGGAATTGCTAGGGTCCCCAAAATGGTACCTACCCAGAGTCAGAAAGCAGAGTGCTTTCTGTGTGACTGACACTTCAGGGTTCAGTGACAGAGGGGCAGACTAGTTTAATCCGAGGACCAAGGGGACCCCAGGTCTCCAGACTCCTTCGACAGGGCCCTGGGTATTTTCAAACAGTCTAGTGTTTGAGTCACATTGCAACCTGGGTCATTGTTCAAAAGACAGATTTTCAAACCTCATATGTGGAATTCGAAGATTCCAGGTCATTCTGAGACCTACTCCATAGAGACAGAAGTAGAGATGGACTTGGTACCAGAGTTCTGATTTCAGTTTTCACTTCTACCATTAACTGGCCATTTGATCGTAAGGAGATGTGTTATCCTTCTGGAGAACAGGTGACAAACTCTAGTGGTCATAGGAACTGGGCACAGAGCTTCAGAAAGTCAGGCGGTGGTGGGCAGCGGGGCACAGTGGGGCCGTGATAAGCTAGCACACATGTGCCCTGCTTAGAAGAGGTCGCCCCCACCTTGCTCCAGAGAAGTGGTGGCCTGGCCTTGAATTTTTTAAGGAGAGATTGGAAATCCAGAGCTTCACGTGACAATGAGACTTTTAAATGTTTGTAACTCATTCACAGCTCTTCAACAGGCTGCATGCAGCTCCCTCGTTCAGGATCTGTCCACTGGCTACCAAGTTATGGACTTTCTCTTAAAGCTTTGCTCCTTTGTCTATCTTTTTAATTGTCAAACGAGGCTCATAACACCATAAAGGATTGTGTGGCAGGGGTCAGATAATGTGAGTGGGAAGCACTTTATAGAGCATAAAGCTTAAGTAAGAAGCCATTAATATCAGTATCATCCTGATCATCATTGCACCCCCATGCGTACGTCCTTTACACATTGAGGAGGAGAGAAAGAGTGCAGTTTCTTTTTCAAGACCATCTACCCACTGACAACAGGCTCTGCATATCCCTTCCATTTTCAGCTTCTCCCTGTGTAAGGAGTGACTGGATAGGCATCTAATGGGCAGTGCCATTCCTTGGTCTTGGTGATTCAGAATCTGGCCTTGGAGAGAAATTTTTCATACACACACACACACACATATAATGTATAAGTACATATATACATGACCCTCATCATGGCTGTAAGTACAGTTAAGTATGTCATGATTGAGATAGCAATAGAAGACAAGAATGAATGAAGAGACAGCTATAGACATGCGTGAACATGTTTCCATGACTACAGATCCACTGATACTACAATCTGCAGAAACGGTCTTAATAGCACAGACTCAATCCCTCCCTTATCTCCTGGTCACCATTTGATACATATTATATCAAAGAGTAACATGATTTTTTTTATTCTTTTTGTCAAACGAGCTAATAATTCAGTTGCCTTCCAGACTTGTCCCCAGAATATTAACAGACATGGAAACTGAGGGACATTCTTTACTCCTAAGTCTTTATTCTTCCCGATGCTGAACAATCTAAAATGACACTTTACCGCACACTCTCTGAAAGGACAGTCACTAGAACACCAGGAGGAGACGGTGACAGTGTGAATCACATCATCATCATTTACCATAGAAAGTTCCTTGGTCGCAATGATCTGGATTTCTCCAGGTTATTCTTCAGTCCCATGTTATCTGGAAAATTGCCCCTAACACTCTGCCAGTCCCCAAGTGGTCTATGCAATTTTGTTGGTTTACAAGAAAATGGTTTCTTTTTTTCCCCAGAGGAAATGGCTTGGCTTCCACTCTCCTGCAGCCACAAAATTAAAGGATGCTTGGTGCTTGGAAGAAAAGCTGTAACAAACCTAGATAGTGTATTAAAAAGCAGAGACATCACTTTGCTGACAAAGGTCCATCTAGTCAAAGCTATGGTTTTTCCAGTAGTCATGCACAGATGTGAGAGCTGGACCCTATAGAAGGCTAAGCATCAAAGAATTGATGCTTTTTAATTGTGATACTGGAGAAGACTCTTAAGAGTCCCNTGCTGACAAAGGTCCATCTAGTCAAAGCTATGGTTTTTCCAGTAGTCATGCACAGATGTGAGAGCTGGACCCTATAGAAGGCTAAGCATCAAAGAATTGATGCTTTTTAATTGTGATACTGGAGAAGACTCTTAAGAGTCCCTTGGACATCAAGGAGATCAAACCAGTCAATCTGAAAGGAAATCAACCTTGAATATTCATTTGAAGAACTGATGCTGAAGCTCCAATCCTCTGGTCACCTGATGTGAAAAGCTGACTTATTAGAAAAGACCCTGATGCTGAGAAAGATAGAAGGCAGGAGGAGAAGGGGACGAAAGAGGATGAGACGGTTGGATGGCATCACTAACTCACTGGACATGAGTTTCAGCAAACTCCAGGAGACAGTGAAGGATGGAGAAGCCTGGTGTGCTGTAGTCCATGGGGTTGCAAAGAGTCAGACACAACTGAGTGATTGAACTACTCCATCTGGGTCGGGTCCAGAGGGAAGAAACCTCTGCTTGGTCTTGGCTGAGTTCCATACACGTCAACCTCTTGCTTGGATTTCTAGCCAGACTCCAGCCTGCGTCCCTTCAGCATCATTCTCATCAGGCATGCCTTTCTGCAGAAGCCTCATTCTGCATGTGGATTCAGCCTGGAACTGGGGTACGAAAGGGAGGGAGATTCCATCCCCCCAAGGCTGAGCTCCTCCCACTAAGTCCAGCTCTCTCTCCCCTAATGACCCTTGCATCCTATTAGGCAGGAGGAATAACTGAGGCATGGCCTCGGGAACCACTGACTACTTCCCTGTGCCTCACACCTTCCTGACCTGAGGAAGAGGAATCAAAGCTGATTCCAAAGAAATTGGATCTCCTGCTGTCAGCCCCCAGAAAAATGAAATAAAACTGACCGGTCTACATTCTCCGTCTTCTAGAGCCTGGAATCCCAATGGACAAGCCGATCTCTACAAGGCATAGAGTTGTAAGGCACACAGTCTTAACTTGGCTCTCAGAGTGCCCTGCTGGAAGCAGCCCCTGTGGTGGTGTGTGCTGCTGGGAGACAGCACTGAACTTGAACCCTCCTGGCCTCCTTGATGAGCTCAGTAGCTCCATGGGTGGTCATCCTCCCCAGTTTGACCTCAATTTTCCTTTTAGTGTCCAAAGCCCCCTGCTATTTAGGAGGACATTGAGGCAGATTTTAACAACCTCAGTTCCTGCCCAAGGAAGCTTTTCTTTTCTTTCCTTTTCTTTTTTTTTTTTGCCAATGTCTGGGGAGTATCTAGTTGTTTGTTCTAAATCCTAGGGTCTTTTTGCTAAAGTCCTTATAAACCCTGTTAAGGAGCTATCAGAATATTACATCTTCATTTTTCTCTCTTGCTTTTGGACTTAAATCTAATGAGCGGGTTCCAATCCAACGAGAAAAGTCTTTGCAGAAATGCAGGGTCCCTGAGCCCCAGCTGTCACACTGATTGCCTTTCCTGTCTCCACATGTGTTTGCTTGGGTGGGCCACAGTCCGTTTTCAAGGCATCACCGGGCAGTTAGTCCTGTCAGATCCAATATCCAGTTTCTTGACAGGCCCTGTTAGTGCCATGCAGGACACCTGGGGCCAAACACGTGGTAGTAATTTTCTGTCGACCTCTTTTGCCTTATTACCCAGTCCCAACAAAGCCACATGCAGAGTTCTCTCTGCTTCAGAATGATTTTTTTTTTCCTTTGGTGGGGGAGATGAGTCTGTGTGTATGTGTATCTATCAGAAGAAGCAGGGCCTCAGAATCTCTAATGATAGTAAATAGCTGTGGATTGAAACCCCGTTTCTGGTCAAAAGAACACTTTCTTAGGCTACAGTCATATAATTGCACAGATAACTGTTTCATTAATCAGAGTGGGGTTTCCTTGGGGAGCTGTGGGAAGTCTACATTCTGGGGTTCATTTTAAGGGGTGAGGCAGGAAAAGAGCCCATGTCCAGCCCTGCATTCCTAGCTGACGCTTTTAGAGGTGAGCTGGCTTTCCAGCCCAAATGCTCTTCCTCTGCCTCTTTCGTTTCAATGCTTCCTTTTGCTATTTCACTTCATCCACCCGTAGTCACTGCCTTATGAGAGCTGGCCACATACATGGACAGGTGACTACACAGACGGAAAGAAAGAAGAACCTAAATCTGTGTGATGAGGTGGGTGTGGACATGGGTCCCCTCTAAACAGCCAGGCAAACCTCTTCTTTTTCCTCCTGCTCCTAGAACATAGGGTCCCTGCCTGACCGTGGCCTCCTACTCAGTCAGTTTTGGAAGTGTCCCGTCCTTGACCTTGGGGAGAGTGTGTGCATACCCCTCCCTTTGCTTCCCTCCCATTATTCAGAATGCGGTTTTCTACTGCTGCTAACCTTGCCCACTGACACAGCACATCCACTGAGCCTCCTTGTCCAACTGACTCAACCAGAGAAGAGAAGGACTCTTCAGAGACACATACAGGAGGACTGTGTGTTGAGACATGCAGGCAAAGAGAAGAAAGGGGCCAGACTGCATGATGGTACCCTACTGAGGTCTCTGGAATTTTACGCAATCACAATGGAAAGGTGAAGGATTTTAAGTGTAGGGGTTACATAATTTAATAATAATAATAAACAACCTCCCCCTGCATCATAGAGGAAGCAAGAATGAAGATGGAAACCACTCAGGAGTCTTCCAGGATAGAAATGATGGTGGCGGTGGAGACAGAATTAAGTGGACAGAGATATGGGTCTGGAATCACAGACAGAACGAGCTGCTGAATGGTGGAGGGGGTGGGGAAAGAGAAGGGAAGATGGACAGACCTTGACTGGCCTTCACAGATGGTCTGGCTGTCAAAGAAGAGGCAGACTAAGGAAGAAATGGGTCTGGGACGGGGACAGATCAGAAGTCTCCAAATCTATTTGGGATTTTAATCATTTCTGTTATTCATATTATGTGTATTGCTATTATCTATGTAGCCCTGCAAATAGAGGATTTCAGCAAGAGGGGAGTTCCCTGGCTTTTGAGGCTCACTAAGCCTTAACCTCCATTTTATAAGTTTATGAGGTTGGCTCACTAGCCAGCCGAGAAATAAAATAGGACTCGACTTATTTATATGGCAGGAAATCCAAAGCCATGTGTAATCTTTCTCTATCCTTTGAGTCTGTTTTTAGAGCTCCCAAAGGAGGTTCTGACAAAGAAAAGAAAGAGAAAACCCTTTAACTTATTTTTAGTGTGACTATAACTGTAAATTATTAACTATGTGTAGCTTTACTTCTGGTGCCTGTACCAGAAAAGAGAGTTGTTTTGGTGGGGAGGGATAGGAAAGAGGGGGCGAAAAATAGAGAAAAGAAAGGCTGAGAGATCTAGGACACAATAAGGATCAAGAAGAGGCTGTTTCCCTTCGCAGTTGGGGCACAGAAGTTTCCTCCTGTGAAAATATCAAAAAGGTTTTCAGATTCAGCTCAGCTAAGCTGTGCACAAAGCGTGCTTTCTTCCAAGGTGACAGGCTTGGAGACACCACAAAAACTAGGTCTCCTGGGAGAAGCGAATGCCAAAGTGTGGTGTCCACAGACAAGTGGATTGCAGTGGGTTTTGCTCATTCTCGTACCAGGATTCTGAGAACTGAAGCAGAGGGGCCTGGGTCTCTGGTTAATTTCCTTTCACCCCAACCACTCAGGATCATGTGTCTGTCTGACAGCATCAGGCTCCCTCTAGAGAGAAAGTAACCTCCCTGACGAAATCAAGATGCTCTTCAGCTTACCCTGCCTTTCATTAGACTATTGTGGGAAAATAAACCTTTCTTGTAGAGTTTTCAGTAGACACAAAATGTCTGCCTTCTTGTGGAGGATGCTTGTTGTTAAGTGGTTCAGAGTAGCAGTGAATACCAACGCAGTGAGTGTCTGCATACTGCAGTATTACCCCCACACACCGGCCCCTTGCTTAGCTGCATGAAATAACTATTTCACACCATCACATTTTTCATACAGTCAGTTTGCCCTTCTATGGGGAAATAAGTAGCGTTGATATTTAGGTTAAAAATGACTATTGATCTATCTATCTATATATCTATATCATAGATGCATACATACACACACATGGTATGTATATACATATAATATCCCTTTTCTGTATATACAAAACTATCACAACTTTGTAAATCAATTCTACTTCAATTAAACAAAAAAGACTGCAGACATTCTTCCTGCCCCAAACTATCACTAATCATATAATATGGCCTATGTAATTTTCTGCACAACTTTATTTCTTCTACTGGTTAAACAAAATAAAGGGGGAGTGGGGGTGGGGGAGTGCTACCTTAACAAGGAGAGATGTTCTGAGCCAAGATGAATTCTGTAATCGCCGTTGATTTCATAGTGGTGCTAATAGACTGTTATGTTTATAATAATCACAGCTCATCATTATCCAGGCTTCAGCTGGAAAATGTGAGGAGAATTATTTATTGTCACGTTTGCTTCTTCGCTATTTTGATTTGAATGCTTACGTCTGCATATCCTGCTTATTCGATAAGGAAAGGAAACCTTTTATCCTGCATAAGGAAAATATGGCAGTTTGAAAAATGTTTTCATGTTTTGAAGCCAGTGACCCCAAGCAACTATCAGTGTTTCTCGGGACCTCCCTTGCACTAAGCACGCAGGCTATGGAGTGAAGACTCCCAGGTGTGGGCTCTGAGTCTGCCACTCCTTGGCTACAGGCCCTTCCATTAGGATCTAACTTCTCTGAGCCTCCCTGTCTCCTCTGACCTCTGGTGGTACTAACAGGCCCCATCTGCCTTATCTCCCAAGCTGTGCAGAGTTTAAGTGTGACACGGTGGACACCACACTGAGCCTGTTGGTTATTACACAAGAAAGGTGACAGTTCTTCACATCAGGCCGTAGGCAACGTCACCATAACTCTTTGTGCCAGCAAAGAAAATACCTCTTTCACCCTGCAGAAGGTGTTCACCTGGTCACCTGCTGAGGCTCTGGCCTTAATTTGGTTTCACACATGTAACAATATTAATGACTATAGCACTGCTGGTGATGTGTGGCATTCATTTCCATTTTATAGAAACTGAGCAGAAGCCATTTTCTAAGAACAGACTGAGAAAATGCAAAGTCCATATTCTTATTCATCATAAAAACAAAGTTGGGGGTCCTTAAAACATTGTAGCAGGGATGCCAAAAAAAATTGAAGGCCAGGGTCTTCTGATCTCACCCCAACTCCAGCTGGAGTTCCTATATTTTGAAAGAAAACTGGGAAGGAAAAAAAAGTAGCTTCTTTTTCATTCAACACATGAAGTTCAAATAGCACAGGATGTTCCTACAGCTCAGGTCTACTCTGGATAAATGACAGGATCCCACAGCGGAGAGACCCAAAGGGTTTCTTTCTCTCTAATGGAGTTTACCTTCAAGTACATGAAAAAGGGAAATCTAGCCATGAATCTTGTGCTGGGAAAGGAATTATAGCCACAGCAAGAAGGAAGGTGGGGAGTGAGGGGGGAGTCCTTTGAGTCCTCCAAAAAAAAAAAAAAAAGAAAGAAATGAAACACTTCCTTTGCTTCCCAAGGCATCATGCAAGCTACACCCTTCAATATTCATTTGCATTGTCTATGAACTGCCAATTTATTTGTTTGTAACAGCAGCTTCTCTGCTATTATGGACACATGGGAATAAGATGATTATTTATAGGCTTCTTACTATCTGTCTTACTAAACCGGAGAGGTGAATTTCTAGAAATTGGGAGAACTGGCAAGGCTCCCGTTGCATAATTGAGAAGGCCAGTGCTGGAGAGCGGGGCGGCGGGGGGGGGGAGGTGGGGGAGAATTATTTACATACATTTCATTAGACCCCCTCAGGAAAGAATATCCAGTCCTGGCTCTGGCTCTGTATGAAGAATGCTTCCTTGCTTCCACAGAGGGAATTTCAACCAAGCACATTTGGTCCAAAGAGGTGCCCATTCCATGGGCTGCCATTGTGAATGTGCGGGAGGCTGAGATAACAGAGCTTAACACTTCACATCAAAACAGAAACAGCAGCTCAGAGGGAGGAGACGATCACATGGCAAGTTCATCTCCAGCCCACACGAGTGGGACTTGGGGTTGAGAGAGGATTCCTTCCTCTGAACAGCACACTTGCCCAGCATATTCCTCAACTGGTGAGCCCTGGCCTGCACTGGTAAATATTTGGCATACCCTGTCTGCTGCTGCCTGCCTCACGTCCCTTTGGAATTGGACAAGATCTTAACAGCACACTTCGATCAACATTTCGGGTGGGAATAATAAGCCTTAAATTGTCCTGATGGGACGTCACTCCTGGTTTCCTTCATTCTCCTCTGTGCCCAGAAACTCAGAATTGGGCTCTAATGCTCGTTGCTTGTACCTATCCTTCTTTAGGCTCCTTTTCTTTTTTTTTGTTTCTATGAAGAATGGGAGTGTGTGAGGTGTTCAAGGATGAGATACAAACAAAGGCAAAAGGAAAGAAGATAAAGAAACAATAGAGAAAAACAAGGGGAGAGATGATGGTGAGATGACTCTAGGTGTGTCCAGTGATGGTACCCAAAGATCCAGTGGTGAGTCCACACCAACCTCGGGAATATGCGCATGTAGGCATGTGTGTGGTTGACTTGCACACAAATAAAGTTGCTTCTGCAAAATTATGGCTGCCGCACGCTCCTCACATTTTATATTCCCAAAACAATGAAAGAGAGACATTGTGATGAATCCTTTTTCAAACTGGTGTCTTCTCTACCTGGCATTCTTGGGGATCACATGCATCATCTCGCCCACCTTATGGCCTCAGTGCTGGTACAGCACACACCCTCCCCGGGCTCAGCTCAAGGATCCGGGGGCTGATGAGAACCCAGATCATTTCACAATAGTTTCTGAAATCTACATGTTTTAAAAATAACGTAAATAGTAGCAAAATGTTACAAATAATATAGCAAAAATGGAGCCAGCTAATAGTTACATTTTGAGCCACTACTTCCCATGGCCCTTTGGATAGGTGGTGTTGCCATTATCTCTCCAAAAATTCACAACTTTACCTCCATGTGACGTTGGTTCCTTCTCACCATCTCCTCCCATTCTCTATTTTGATGTGTTCTGGGCTTTTTCCTCTGAGCTTACATAGTTTTATGGTAAGCCCCTGAAAAATATCTTTGAAAAAGATCTTTGTGGAAATAGAAGGAACGCATAAATAAGTTGCAAGATAATTAATACTATAAGATTGCCACAGGACACAGACTTGGGTTTGTCCTCTCAACAAACTTGCCTCCTTGGCACAAGAATGACAAAGGAAGGTGGAACCAGCTCCATCCATCACTCCCACAGCTGTTGAAGTTATCTTGAGTCCTTGTGCAATCTCTGTGATTACAGCATCACCAACGCCAATCATTATTTCTCTCTTCTCTGTCTTTACCTTATGAATGAATGGCCCCAGAAACTTTTTTTTTCTTAAATTAATAAGGTATCTAATGGAGGGAACCAGAAGTTGTTCCCTCCACCCCGGCCCCGCCAGATGAGTTACAGGTATGACACTGTGTTTTGGTTTTTTTTTTTGTTTTTTTGTTTTTTTTATCATTTTGGTTTGCCTCCAAGTAAAGAGGCTGAAACCTGGGCTTTGAAAATGGAGAGCTTGGCTTGGTCCCCCTTCTGAGTTTATAGGTCTCAACACAAGAACAGGGATCAATCATCTGAGGCCTATTTGCTGGTACTGAAATGAGCTAATAAATACATTATTATATACTACGCAGAGCACAGCCCTGTAAGTGCTCAAATATTGCAGCCACAAACTATTTGTTGTTCCTATGAAATATTGTCTATTACTTTACTCCTGACTCAGTAGTAGAAAATAATCCCCCCGGACTGCCTTCATTTATGTCCTTTGTGGTCATCTCTACTGATTGAGAAAACCAGAAATGTACTTCCTTTCCCCACTTTTGTCTCTCTCGTTTCCTCTTTCAGCATAGAAGGAAGTCAATGGGCTTAAATAGGGACCCTCTTACCCACTGCTTCAATTGTTCCTACTTCTGTTTCTGTGAATGGACCTATTTAAGTAAAATGAAATGGCTAAAGATCCAGCTTAAGCCTAGTTTGGACCCTTCCCATCCCAAGAACATACAGGGTAGGTTCTTTCAAAGTAATGTAGAAAAACCAGTAGATGGATGCTAAAATTTCACACATACACAAAAATAAATATACATGTGTGTGTGTGTGTGTGTGTGTGTGTGTGTGTGTGTGTGTGTGTGTGTGTGTATAGGGGTTCATTGTTGTCAAAAACCTGAATGAGATATATAGTTAACTTTGATGCAGAAGAGCAGGAAATTTTCATCAATGTGTGTGTGTGTGTGTGTGTGTGTGTGTGTGTGTGTGTGTGTGTGTGTGTGTATAGGGGTTCATTGTTGTCAAAAACCTGAATGAGATATATAGTTAACTTTGATGCAGAAGAGCAGGAAATTTTCATCAACATCTTCCAAACTGGAAAGACCATGCCTGTTTCTTGAGCTTCTCTAATGAACCACCACCCTGTTGGCTGACAGTTGAACTACCAAAGAGTAAATTTCACAGACCTGAGCCTCTCTAATGAACCACCACCCTGTTGGCTGACAGTTGAACTACCAAAGAGTAAATTTCACAGACCTGAGCCTGCAGCACTAGCAGGTAAGCTTGGTTTGCTCCCCTCTGAACTCCCAAAGCTGTGGTATTTTGCAGACTCCACTGGGTCTTCTCTTTTTTCTGTTATAATCCATGCAGTGGGGGCAGGAGGAAAAGAGGGGAAGGAAGCTGGAACAGCTAAGGGAAGAGAGAGATCACCCTTCCCTCAAATAATAATGACAACAAGATCTCCTGTATGTGAACCATTTTCTAATGCCAACTGATGTATTCACCCTCCTATCATATGTATCACTTCAATTATGTCTTATTTCACACACAACAATTCTAGCAGAGTTATCTTCACCCCCATTTTATGAAAATGAGGCTCAGAGGAAATAAGTCACAGGGTCAAGGCCCGACAGCAACAGAGTGGTGGAGCTCAGTGAAAGGCATGTGGTCATGCTTAATGGAAACTGGAGAGCTGGACTCCAAAGACACAGCAGCCTCACACTTTATGCATACTTTGGGGCTGGTTTCCTGGGGATGGCTGCCCCGATCCAAGAGAAGGAATGATTTTCTCACACTGATTTCTCATCAGTGATATCTGTCAGCCTATATTTAGTAGACACCTATTATTGACAATGAGGAAAGTCTGCATACCGGATCAAGATTATTTAATGTTCTTCACAGAATATCAAAATTAGAATAAACTTGAGAGCATTCAGGCAAGCTTCTTTCAAAATATAGCCAAAGGGTTACCAGCCTAGATATTACAGGAACTGTTAAAATTCCAGACCCGCCAAATAAAGGGACAAATGAAAACATATGTCCATACAAAATTACACGTAGACGGTCATAGCAGATTTATGTATAATCACCAAAATCTAAACATCCCAAATGTTCACCAACTGGTGAATGAGTAGACAAATGGTGGTCTACCCCTACAATGGAATACTAATCTGCCATAAAAGTAACTACTGACCCATACAAGCAAATGGATGAATCTCAAAGGCATTATGCTGAACAAAAGGAGCCAGACACTAAAACCAGCAGGCTATGTGATCCTGTTTATATGAAATCATAGCATAGACAAAACCGCAGAGATAAAAAAGCAAATTGGCAGTTCCCAGGGTGTAGGGAGAGAGAGAGAACTGACTTCAGTCAGGCACAGAGGAACTTTCTGGGATGATGAAAATATTGGTTGTAGTGGGAGTACATGGCTACATGCATGCCGACATGAAAACCCATCCAATTATAAAGTTGAAATTGGTGATTTTTACTGTATATAATTATATCTCAATGGAGTTGACCCAAAGATGAAAAAGGAAGGAAGTAGGAAGGAAAATGAGTTCAGACTATCTGTGCTTTCTCCCAAAATTTACATGTTGAAGCCCTGACCCCCAGTGTGATGGTGTTTAGAAATGAGGGCCTTTGGGAGACGTGACTTCTCAAGAGTGGGGCCATCACGATGGGATTACAGAAGACAGCTTGCTCTCGCTCCCTGCCAGCACAGAGGACAGGGGACCTGAACTCCACATGAGCCAAGACAAAAGGTCTAAGGATGAAACCTGTATGCCAGCACCTTGACTTGGGTGCCAGCACATTTTTAGCCTCCAGACTCTGATAAATACATTTCGTTTGTTTAAGCCACCCAATTGGTGGTATTCTGTTAAGGCAAAGAAAAAAAAGAAGGAGAAGGAAGAGAAAATAAAGGGAAGGGAAAGGCACCAAGAAGAGGGGGAGGAAGAGAAATCTGTCCCAGGGACATGGTGTCCATGGAGACCCTTGTGGTTTCCATGAGTCCCCAGGTCAGCTGTGTTAGTTTCCTAGCATGCTTGTATGTATACTCAGTTGTGTCCAATTCTTTGTTACCCGCCAGGCTCCTCTGTCCAAGGGATTCTCCAGGCAAGAATACTGGAGTGGGTGGCCATGCTCTCCTCCAGGGGATCTGCCCAACCCAGGGACTGAACCCAGGTCTCCCACACTGCAGGCAGATTCTTGACTGAGCCACCAGGGCAGTCTGAAATGAAGGAGCTGCCACCAAATTATCAGGAACTTGGAAGCTTAACAGAAACAGCGATGTACTCTCCCACAGCTGGGAGGACAGAAGTTCTAAATCAAGGTGCTGGCAGGGCTGGTTCCTTTTAGAAGCTCAAGGAAGGGTCTGTTTCTGACCCTTCCCCAGCTTCTGAAGGCCACCAGCCCTCTTTGACTTCATGACTTGTAGACATATCACCCCAATCTCTGCTTTCATATTAACAGAATCCCTGTGTATTCTCTTCTAAGAACACTCACCATTGGATTTAGGGTCCACATCTCGAGATCCTTGATGCTAACATGGGCAAAGACCTTTTTCCAAATCAGGTTAACATTCATTAAATGATCATCAATGATCATTTCCAAAGCAGGTTAACATTAAAGCTTCAAGTACACACTTATTTGAGAGCAGAACACAATTCAGTCCCCTGCACTGGCCACTTCCATCTGACTTTTTGGTTGGTTTCAGAATGCACATTTCTGCCTTCAGCCTCACTAAGAGAGGGCAGTACTGACTGGGGAGGATTTAGGGGTAAGACTTCCCCCTTGTTACCACATCAGTTTAGGTTTGCCAGTTGCCCTGACTATCAGATACTAAGGATTTTGTAACAGGAAAGAGTCTAGGAATGAACTTCTGCTTTCCCAAAGCACCATATGAATTCTAACCAGAGGGACAACTTTTCACCCTGAACAGAAGCACACTCACCTTTGCCCTTTCCAGAATGTCTGGATGTGTGCAGAAGTCCAAAACTAAATGCATCCATTTGCATGGTTTCCTTATAAAGGAGTGATGGGTAACTCAGGTCTGGGTTATATATACATATGTCTGACCATACCTGTGTTACATCAAGAACCTCAATTTATAATCCATAGTATGAGAATAATACCATGTTTGAAGGCAAAGTAAATTTTTTCTTGAAAAAGTGAAGCATAAAAAATAATGATCTAGAAGAGGTTCTAGAAACACAAAATAATTGGGGGCCTTCGGACTCTACCCTAAAATATCAGAATAGCAACTGAAGTAACAGATGATCTAAAATGTGCATAATTCTCTAGTGATTGAGCTGACAAGTGAATGTGCATTGCCATTTGAACACTTGTGGTAGTGAAAACATAGTAAGTATTTACTTTGGGTGAAGTACAAGGATATTTTGAAATTGACAGAGGAAGATCTACAGTGTTTTTATGGGAACAAATGTACTTAACCAGGTAATGGCTGCCCAGCAAGAGATATGTCTGTGTTTAGGGAAGTAAACCCATGTTCCATGCTTCCTGTTGTGTCAACAGAATGTGTTATTTACAAACCAAAATCCCCTTGCAGGGGTTAGTGTTATTCTGGAATTGCCCCCATTCTACTACCACTAGACTTCCACAAATGAGAAATACATGTTCTGAAAGTAGAAAGGAAAATAGAAAGAATTGGAGAAAATACGGTGTTCCAAAAAAAAGTGACTATTTGGGTCATGCTTTTGTGATATCAGAGTACCTTGAGTAGAAACCAACAGGGATGACAAATCTCCCATCATATATAAACTTAGGTATAACACATGGGCAGGGTTCACTAGTGATGTCTTATGTTGTTCTGTACTCAGCTGACAGCAAATGAAATTTTTCAAGTAGCTGGAACATGCTTTTGGAAGAAGAAAAGGGGTTTCACTCAATTTAATTTCCATTGAGGAAGGGTAGAGTTGTGAAATATCAAGGCAAAGAAAAAGATAAGAATTTCCTCCATTTTTTTTTCAAATAAATACATAGTATCTGCTACTTTGCTAGTCACTAATGTAGAGGGATAGAAGCTCAGAATGAAGACTTCATGCTTCAGAAAGCCTTGAAATCCAGGGTGGTGGTGGAGGGGATGGATGCAAGACCAAGACATCAACTGCTCCATCCAGTAACTACAGGAGAGGTAACACCTTACTCTGTGCTACAGTTGGGAAATCTTGACATTATCTGGTCCCTGAGGACACCCTGACCACCAAGAGCCTGGCCTCAATCTACAGGCCAGGTGGGCAGTTACAGCAGACTCTTTCTCCAGGCATCTCTCCAGCTCAACAGCTAAGGGAGACTTGGGGAAAGCATTCTGCTCCTCATCCAACTGTGAGATTTCTGAAGACTTTAACCACAGAATGATGACTGAGCCAGAGATGCTCAGGATGAATAATACTCCTGATGTTTCTCTGTCATTCTCAAGTCCATGTGCATCAAAGGCATTCCTCATCACTGCATGAAGGAAGAATGGGCATGTGTGCACCATCCATATAAGAGCTGACTCATTGGAAAAGACCCTGATGCTGGGAAAGATTGAGGGCAGGAGGAGAAGGGGACGACAGAGGATGAGATAGCTGGATGGCATCACCGACTCAATGGACATGGGTTTGGGTAAACTCTGGGAGTTGGTGATGGACAGGGAGGCCTGGCGTGCTGCAGTTCATGGGGTCGCAAAGAATCGGACATGACTGAGCGACTGAACTGAAGTGAACTGAACTGAACCTTTAAGTGAATCTCTGCAGTGTTAGGTCTTGCTTGTTCTCAGAGTGAACTGTATGAAACTAGTCCAGTCAATTCCTAATGAATTTAGACAGCATGGTATAAGGACCCCACCACCCAATAAATGCTCACTATATATCTTTTGTGGGTTTTCCAGGTAGCTCGGTGGTAGAGAATCCACCTGCCAGTGCAGGAGACCAGGTTGATCCCTAGGTCAGGAAGGTCCCCTACAGTAGGAAATGGCACCCCACTCCAGTGTTCTTGCCTGAGGATCCCACAGACAGAGGAGCCTGGCCGGCGAGAGTCCAGAGACTCACAGAGTCGGACACAACTGAGCACGCGTGCACACATATAATCTTTTCTAAAGAGTGGGAGAGGAAGACTCTTGATTGTGAGACATCAGGGCTCCTCACTTTCAGGAAATGAAAGATTGCCTCCATGCCACTGTGTGGTAGCCTTTCGCCCGGATAGAAGTTGGCAGTAATTTTGGTTTGCTTCGTCTTATCTTGTCAACTTATTCAATCTGTGACATTCAATAAGAACCTAGCCACCGTGAGAGTTCCCAGCAGTAGCAATGCATGAAATCCAGTGAACCTGACTCACAGTCAGTTTTTAGAGCGAGAGCTAATATGAAGAAAGTTAATGATATCTTCTGTGGTATGTGCTGCCTAAACAATTTCAGAGTATTTTGGGGTGAAAAGGGAGTCTGCAAACAGTTTTACCATATCTTGGGAAAATCCATATCATTGTTTATCATATAGTCCACAGAATGGCAAACATCAAAAAATAAAGTGAAATCATCAAATAGTTGCTATAAGATATGTGCCCTAGATCTATCTGAGTCTTTCAGTTCTTCCAGCGCTATGACCTATTTTCTATTTACATTCATTTTAGCTTTTTCCTAGTGCTGCTTTTAATTAATGAAAAGATAATAAGGCACGCAAGTTTTTTAAAAAGTTTTTACAAACATTCACACTCACATTGTCTATAAATATAACATGGGTGTATACTTGATAACAAAGATTTTTACATTTCTGCAAACTGAAATTTTTAAATAGTCAAAGGAATTCCTATTCGTCAATCCAGTAACTGAATTCCTCTCTCTTGTCTGAATTGTTCATAATTCTGTCTAGCTGTCTCCCTTCAAGACCTGCTCTGATTCAAGTCAAATGAGGTGAACAATAGCCGTAACTTGCTGGATCTTGGCAATTTTCCCCATGAGCAAAAAAATAAATATTACAGCTTCCCCACAATGTTCAGTACAGCTGTTGACTCAGGTCTTCACGGATGAAAAGGAAGAAAGGCTGTGGGCTGGGAAGCACTGTGCAGCATGCAGTTTGGAGAACAGACTAGCTGCAGAAATAGACTTTTCAGCCACGGGACATGATGTCCGAGGAGCGAGGAAGACTGGTCCAATATCCAGTCGAAGAATTCCTCTGTGACTTCAGTAATAGCCAGTTTGTGACTTTTTTTTTTTTTTTTTAAAGACAATCACATATGTAATGTCCCACAGCACCAGACCTGGTGAAGAGCCCCAGACATGAGTCCTCCTCAGACCTCAGAGAGTATAAATTTCATCCTATCTGGAGAGAAAGGGATCACCTATTGGAATCCCTATGTATTCACAGACAGTCCCCAGCATTAGGTACATGATGCACTTGTTTGTGTTTAATGAGGACTGGGGGCCAACAAAACAGACTGGGTCACAGCTCACAAACCTATAAAACTGATCAACAGCCAACTCCATGCCACCTTCCTGAGATCAGAACTGAACATATATTGTGAACATTTTGAGGAGGGTTTCTAAAAGAGTGAAAGTTTTCATTTCCTGTTTCCTGATGTCCTCAGGGCTCACCCCAGGTTTCCTCCAGACTAACCTACACCCCTAATCAATCACATGGTATTTGCTACTAGAGTGAGGGTAACATTCCCTAGAGGTGTAGTTATCCTAGTGGTGTATTATTTTAGGGAATAAAGGTAAGGGAACTGTTAGCATCTTCTTTCTAAATCTAAACAGAATATTGGAATTCTGGTTCACCAAGAAACAATACAGATAAAACATCACATCAGAGCCAAACTATTAAATACAATCTGTTGTTCGTGGTGCTGCCATGAGACGCAGAGGGTTGACTGTACGATGCCAGTTTACCTAGGAAATTTGATCATCCATATGTTTTGGTATCTGTGGGAGTCCTGGAAACAAATTCCTGCAGATACCGAGGGATGAGTATAAAACTTTATGGCTGAGCTTTTTTAAGACACTAAACATCTGTCCCAGTGTACACTCCGAGATGGTTTTCCAGTTACAGAGGTCAACTGCACTTGTATGATGGTGATACCAGGTGTCTGAACTGTGGGATCAGACAGCATCACCAGTGGCAGGACAGCCTGGCAACAGGGGCCCCTTGACCAGGCGCACTCCCTTGCCTACAACACTAGCTTGAAGTATTCCTTGCAGCTACATCTGACCTGAACTTGATTAAAGAAAAATAAACCAAACCGTGGGGTGTTTTATAAAATGTCGGGGTGGACTTTCCCAAAAGCCATTGTCTTGAAAAAAAAAAAAAACCAAAGTATGACTGGCCTGTATATTGAGAACTACAAAATATTCCTGAGAGAAATGAAAGGAGACCGAAATAATTGGGAAATATACATTGGTGATGGGACAGAAGATTCAATAATGTCAAGATGTCAGTTCTCCATGAATTATGCTATAAATTCAATCCAACTCAACTCAGACTTTCAAGAGACTTCTTATAGAAATTGGCAGGTTGATTCTAAGATTCGTATGGAAGTACAAAGAATCTGAACAGTTTTAGAACATCTAAAACTGTGAAAGAGAACAAAGTCGGAGAGGTAGCTCCATCTGATTTTAAAAATTGTTGTAAAACTAAAGGGTGATATTGGTGTAAAGACAGATCAATAGAACCAAATAGAGAGTCCATGAATAAATCCACACATGTATGGACAACTGGTTTTTACACACGTATGAAGGTAAGGCAGAGAAATGAGAGCCATTTGAACAAACTATGCTAGCGTGACAGTCATATCTGAAAAGAAAAAATAATGCAAACTAAATTATAGGCATAAACATAAAATTTAAAACTATAACACTTCTAAAATACAGAGGAGAAAATATCAGGGGCCTTAGCCTAGGTACATATTTCTTAAATACTGCATAAAAGCACAGTCTATAAAAGAACCAAATAACAATTTGGACTTCACCAGCATTAAAAACTTCTCTTCAAAAGACAGCATCAAGACTACGAAAAGCCATAGAGCAGGAGAAAACTCTTTGCAAAGTATGTGTGTGGTAAAGGTCTTAGATCTAGAATTCAAAACTGTCAAGTATTAGCAACAGGAAAACAAGCCAATAATAAAATGGGTAAAAGATATGAACCGATGTCACCAGGAAGATATACAAGTGACAAATAACCCAAGAATCTGCTCAGTGTCACTGGTTATTAGCAAATTACAAATGAAAAGAACAATGAGATTTTATTACACACCTATTAGAAAGGCTAAAATTTAAGAAGACTGACCATACCAAGTGTCAGAGAAGGTCTCAGTTCAGTTCAGTTCAGTCACTCAGTCGTGTCCAGCTCTTTGCGACCCCATGAATCGCAGCACGCCAGGCCTCCCTGTCCATCACCATCTCCTGGAGTTCACTCAGACTCACGTCCATCGAGTCCGTGATGCCATCCAGCCATCTCATCCTCGGTCGTCCCCTTCTCCTCCTGCCCCAATCCCTCCCAGCATCAGAGTCTTTTCCAATGAGTCTCATAGTCTGCTGATAAGAATCTAAAACGATACTGCCACTTGAGAATATACCTTTGAAGTTTCTTAAAGAGTTAATTTTATACCTACTATATGGTCCAGCCACTTCTCTCCTGGGTGTGTGTGTGTGTGTGTCTGTGCGCACACGTGCGTGCACGCAGTCATGTCTGACTTTGCAACCCCATGGACTGTAGCCCACCAGCCTCCTCTGTCCATGGGATTTTCCAGGCAAGAATACTGGAGTGGCTTGCTGTTTGCTTCTTCAGGGGATCTTCCTGACCTAGGGATTGAACCTGAGTCCCTCACATCTCCTGCACCGATAAACAGATTCTTTGCCACTGGTGCCACCTGAGAAGCCCCTCTCCTAGGTTTTCATGCAAAATCAGATGAAAGTACGCCCTTGGGAAGTCTTATGTATGGTGTTCAATGGATACAACTCAGGATTAAAAAGCACTAGACTGTTGACGGGGAAGGCAATGGCACCCCACCCCAGTACTCTTGCCTGGAAAATCCAATGGACGGAGTAGCCTGGTGGGCTACAGTCCATGGGGTCGCTAACAGTCAGACAGACTGAGCGACTTCACTTTCACTTTTCTCTTTCATGCATTGGAGAAGGAAATGGCAACCCACTCCAGTGTTCTTGCCTGGAGAATCCCAGGGATGGGGGAGCCTGGTGGGCTGCCGTCTATGGGGTCACACAGAGTCGGACACGACTGAAGTGACCTAGCAGCAGCAGCAGCAGCAGCAGACTGTTGAACTTTCAACAATATGGTTGGATCTCAATGATGCTGAATTAGAGAAGCTCAGCATACCAGAGTACATATTATGATACTCTTTATATGAAGTTCTAGAAAATACAGTTCATTCACAGTGACTAAACAACAGATCAGTGGTAGTCTGAAGATGGGGTTGGGTATGGAGGGGTTAAGAGGACAGATTAGACATGGGTAACAAGCTTTTGGAGATCATGTGTGTGTGTTCATTATCTTGATCATAGCAACGATTTCACTGGGCTGTATGTATCTGAACATCAAATGTTGCTCTTTAAATATGTGAAGTTTATTATTTACATCAATAAAGCTATTTAAAGACCAAAAGGATGAGTACCATTCTGGAAGAATCTAAAGCAATATAACCAACTGTACTGCATGAACCTAGGTTGAATTTTGAACTGGAAAAAAATCATGTGAAACTTTTTTTTTAGTTGGGGAACTTGACTTTGTGTATTTGATGACACTATGGAATTACTGTCAGATTTCTTAAGTGTGCTAACAGTATTATGGTTATATCGTAATTTTTTGGTGATTCGCAAAGAGTCAGACACCACTGAGCAACTGAACTGAACAGAAATAAATGAGAAAAAATACAATGTATATGGCTTTGAAATTGTTTAACAGAGAGAGAGAGAAAGTAAAAACCATTGTGGTGGGATCTCAGTGAGGACTATACAAATGTTCTTCATCCTGTGTCCAAGTTTCTGAACATTTGTAAGGTTTTAAAAGTGGGGGAAAATATATGTAGTGTATGTGCTTACACTGTATCTGGATGAGAAAGAGGGAAAAGTTTCAGTCAATAGATAGTTAAAAAAAAAAAATTACTCAGCCATAAAAAAGAATGAAATTGGGTCATTTGTAGAGCTGTGGATGGACCTAGAATCTATCATACAGAGTGAAGTAAATCAGAAAAGCAATAATCATGTATTAATGCATATATGTGAAACCTAGGAAAATGGTATGATGAACGTGTTTGCAGGTAATGACAAGAGGGGTTGGACAGTGGGGAGGTTAAAGAGGGAGAGGATATATGTATACGTATAGCTGATTCACTTGGTTGTACGCCAGAAACTAGCACAGCATTGTAAAGCAGTTATCCTAAAAAGAAAAGAAAAGGAAAAGTCAGCAGAGAATCTGGAGAAACTGCTCTGGGGAGAGAGCCGCGTCTTGTGAGAGCGTGTACTATGAATGTTGGAGGGTTCTCAGTGGGGCTTTGAGCGTGTATGCTGCCAAAGGAATTACAGAATGAGCTGCATCACAAATGTTCTTGATCGCATCTGAGATGCAGGTTACAGTTCTAAGTGATACACCGAGTCTCAGCTTGGCCTCCTAGGAGCACGGGTGCAAGTTTATTCGGGAGCATTAACACCAACCAGCAGAAGGAAAGAGGACCGGGCCAAGGCAGAGGTGGGGCTGTGATGCAGACTCAGCAGGGGCCCAGCTGAAGGAGAAGGGGGCGAGCCCTAGGCAGCAAGAGTCTCCTCAGACAAGGCACTTCCCGCAGAGGGCCACCAGCTGAGAGCGGAATCCCCAGCGTCTGGGGGAATAAATCCAGATTCCCACTGATCCTGAAAGGGGAGCCCACTACAGGACAGCGTGACATCCCAAACACCCTGCCCCCACCCCCAGCTCTTGTGTCTGTTGTTCATACTTGTACAAACTGCCCAGGACTCGTTCACTGTGCTTGTCAAATGACTGGTGAATAACTTTGCAATCACTTCTGTGCGTTGTGGTATACCGATTTCAAAATTTAAATTTTATTCAAGTCTTAACTTTCCTCAATTCATGCCATAAAATGGAGAATATAGGTTTTATTTTCCTTACCTGTTGTTAGCTGGAGAAAGTAGGCACTTTCTGAGGTTCAGGGGTAAAGACTGCAATACATTGTCATAAATGTCTTTACAAATGGCCTTGCCCAAATTCCACAACTATGAAGTGTAAGAGCGAAAATGAGAATTCAGGTTTCCGGATACCTGAGTCCAGTGACCTCATCTCTACACCCTTAATGTCTTTCTTAGTCCTAATGGTGACACAGAGAGTGTCACATTTCTGATAACAAGGGAAGCTTGTCCTGAAACATCACTGCTGGGTATTAGCTCCACACTGAAGCTTTCTGGTGGAACAAGTGGAATAGTCTGCCCTGTAACACCCTGTAAGCCAAGCCTCCCAGACTCCAGGAAGATGTAGAACTGCTCAGTTCCTTATGGTTACAGCTATTTTCCAAGTCTGAGCGGAGTCTCCTCTCCCCTGGCCAGCTACTCCCCCCAGCTCCGTGACGGGCAGAGGTGTTTGCATATGAAGCCACCCCAAGGCTGTCTCTCTCTCATGGTCACTGGAGAATGAACCCCCTTTGGTCCTCTTCCTTGACTTGGATCTCTTTCCACAGGGTGCTAGTTCAGGGCCTCATCCTCTAGTCTGTGTAGTCCGCGTTTTACATCTGTTCTAAACATCCATAAAAGGATTAGACCTTTCCCACTGCAAGGATGGATCTCCCTTCAGCCTGTCTCTTTATGGGTATTTTGCACAAAGAGTCTCTTCCTGGAGAGGAATCGCCAAGTGTCCTTTATCCCATGTTCTGTATAAGCTAAACAGCTAGAAGGTGGATGGAGGGAGACAGAGTACTGTCTCCCCACACAAAGGAAAGGTCACCGGGGTAGTCAATGTTTACTCGCAAATCACAGAATCTCATGTACCTTCCCAATGAGGCTTAATCCTCCTCTCCTCCCCTACACCTAGTGTCTCTGGTCTACCCTTGACTTTCTCCAGTCAGTCATCATTTCATAAACACTTTGATAGAACCATCAGACATTGCAACCTGCTCATGCTTCAGACAATATCTACATTCCATTTATGTATTACTTATTTTTGTCTTTTTTTTCTGCCTGCTCAAGCACACTTTTATTATTGGGGCATCTGCCTTGGTGTAAGTCTGTGTACCTTTGGGGAAAAGATAGCAACACTGAATCCTCTTGACAAGCAGCTGGATTTGGCAAGGAAATTGGACACAGTTTCAATTGCATGCAGAGGGTGTTTGCTCATTATTCTTAGTAGGGAATATAGACTTAAATAGAAAACATACTTACACAAATATGCAATCTGTGGTCAAGAAAGGGAATTTTCTGTCAGTTCCCTTTAGAAATACTTAGAGCTGTTTGTTTTTCTAAGCATTGGCAATTAAAGCCTCGGAGAATGAAAAATTAAACAGTTCTGTGATTTACTCTTTTATTAGATAGGCTTTTTAGTTGAATGTGAAAATCAGTGTAGTAAAATAAGCTGTAGAATCAAAAGACTTCAACGCACATCTTAGCTTTGTTCCTGATTACTGTGACCCTGCCCAAGTCATGTGAGCGCTCTGCTAACTCAGGATTTCAACTTAACATTCTCTGAAGGCACTCACTCTAAGAACCAACTTCTACTCAAATGTGTTTATGGCTCAGAAAGAGAGTTTTACTCATTGGGATGCTTCTATTTGTGCCTCACTTTAAAATTACTTTCTGTACTGTTACCCTTATTAGTTAAAATAATATTTTTGAGGTCATTTGTCACAGGTCTATTCCTGCCATCATAACCTTAAATTCCTGTAGGAGAGAAACTGTTGAGATAAATGAATCCATGATTATGTTGATGATCACTGATTGTAACATGCACTATGAATAATAATAATAAAACAGGCTGCTATGTGAGAGAATCATGGAAGGAGAAAATTCAAGTTGGTGGAGCAGTGGTGTAGCCATAGAAAGTCTGTTCAAGAAAATACATGAAGTTAACCTCAAAGATGGGACAGGAGGCATTTGGATGAAGGACTCAGGCAAAATGCCATTGTGGGCAGACAGACTGGTATGTATGGTGTGTGCTAAGCCCCTTTGCTGGAAATAAGTTTGAAGCTCCCAAGAAGCCAGCACAGAGAAATCTTAGTCAAGAGACTAACCAAGAGGCCAGAACTGCAGCTGGTCCAGAGACTATCGGGCAATAGGAAATCTTTGAAAGACAGTTTAGAGGGGACCAGGTTTTCAGTTTTTATAGAGATCATCTTGGTTACTCTAAAGAGTACTGCTTAGAGGGAGGCAAGAAATGGAGAAATGAAACCAGTTGGGGCGCTACGACAGCACCCTAGGAACAGTGTCCAGCACATCGCTGTCTTCACCATCACTGTCATCTCCATCAACCGTGAACAGCTGCCACCTGAGGACTTACAAATAGAGCCCTCTGCTCTCTGTGCTTAAGGGTGGTAACTGGTTAATCGTACTTAAGGGTTGGGGCAGTGGGAAGAGAATAGATTCCATAAGTACTTTACAGATGATACTAGCTACCAGAGTAATAGACTGCAGATAAAGGGAAAATGTGAAGAACAGCAGGTTTTTAAGACTGACCCTTAAAAGTTGCAATTTGTGCAACCAAGTAGATGGAAGTCACAATCCTAAGATAAAGAATATTAGTACTATTTATGTACATATTTATATCGATCTACCTATCTATATACATATATAACAACAAGGGAATACTACTCAGCTATAAAAGAGAGTGAAATAATGTCATTTACAGCAACATGGATGTACCTAGAGATTATCACCTCTATAGCCAGAAAAAGACAAATACCATATGGTATCACTTACACGTGGAATCTAAAAGACAACACAAATGAGCTTATCTGCAAAACAGACACAGGCTCACAGACAGAGAGAGCAGACATGTGGTTATCAAGGGAGAGAAAGAACGGGCAACGGATGGACTGGGAGTTTGGGATTCGCAGATGTAAACTACTCTATACAAGATGGATAAACAGCAAGGTTCTACTGTTGAGCACGGGGAATGACATTCAGTATCCTGCAATGAACCATAATGGAAAAGAACATAAAGAATCATTTTGTTGTATAGCAGAAATTCTTACAACACCATAAATCAATGACACTTCAGTAAATTTAAAAAAGAGTATAAGTACAAAGTCAGGTTTTGCAAGAAAATCTCCACTTTCAACATGGTTTGAGATGCTGATTTGATTGTGGCAGTAGCCCTATGAAGTTGATGAAGATGATAAGCCTTGCATTAAAGATGATAACTGTGTACCTGCACATAACTGAGAATAACCTCTATAGAAACTTCTTCAGGGCAGCTTGCTCTGTGGGCCTGGACTCTATGTAGATAGTACTCCCATGCCATGCAGACCCTTCATGCTTTATCTTTCTCCCATAAATAATGTATGGTGATTTCATAAGTCAAGATGGAATAGAAATTTTGCCATTAAAATTATTTTTTAAGACTCATTCATGCATTTTTCTTAGATTATATCAAAGTTTAACATGGTTTCAAGAGTCAGATGAAACAACAGTCCTCTTTTTTTTTTCATAAGTTATAATGGCTCTGTACATGAGCTTGGGCATTTTCTGTTGAGAGGATCTACTTGCATGCTTGTCATTTAACCATTTTGTGGATCTCCTTAGCACTTTCTAGAGAAAGTAGGCTTATTTTCTTAAGAAGGGAAGATTGAGAATTCCAAGTAGGAATAAATGCAGGGTAGAAGCTTGAAAAGAGACTCTTAACCATAGATGTAAATGATGGTGAAGGATTAGCTTTGGGTGCTTGGGATTAGATTAGGATATGAGCTCATGAAGGTTGGAGGAGATGAAGCTGGCATAAGTTTCTGGGGCCTGGCACTCCAGAAGAGCGGCAGGATTGAACTGTGCTGATATCAATTGAAAGCCTTTGCAAATATTTTTAATCAGGTCACCCTTGCTTGGAAAAGGGAGACTACATTTATTTTTTTAAGAGAGCTCAAACCTGCTCTGGGTTTGTATAGTGTTGGTGTGATTTAGGATGATACTAACTTGGGTTTGCATAAAAGGAGGTAGAATATTAAGAAAGTGAGTCCTTGGTTTTTCCCTTACTTTTCTTTCTTCCCAGTCCAGTCCATCCACATGTTCTTTTATTTTTTCCTCTCAGTGTAGCTCTCATTTGTCCCCTTCAGCCCCACTGATCACTATTATCCTAATCTGAGCCATTCTGCTTTCTAAAGGTGAATTTTTAAAGTGATATCACTATTATCCTAATCTGAGCCATTCTGCTTTCTAAAGGTGAATTTTTAAAGTGATATTTATTGATGATTCAGAAAAGCTCCAGGAGGGATCTGAATTGAACAAACAAAATGCATATACATTAGCAGTTAAGTCAAAGTCAGCATTTTTTGGTCAAAAAAAAAAAAGCAAAACTCAATGCCTGAACACTTCATTGGGTTGTCATGACAACTATTTCTTTCTTTCTTTCTTTCTTTTTTTTTTCTATTGTGAGGAGACAATTGGGTGCTGACCTAAGTGTTAGCCTATGCTTTTTGAAAGAAAAGCTCCCATCCTTCCAGAAGGTAAGGGTTGATGATTTTTAGTGGCTTCAGGCTCTAAAAGGGTCACTCTTGATAGTTACACTTTCTTGTCTAGTGAACACATGATGGGGGGGTAAAGAGGTTAAGTACCAGCGCCCCAGCACAACACAGTCCATCCTTCCCCTTGGCCAAATGAGAAGAACCCTGTTTACAGGGAATCCACAGGAACATTGCACCTTTACTTCTTTCTGTCAGGTACCCTCTGAGTCCGTTCTCTGGGATATCCCAGAGACAAGCCAAAGCCCACAAATAAACCTCTAATCTTTGTGTCCCCCATGTTTCCTTCCTTACCAGTGTCAATGATGCCCCTTGAATTTTCCACCCCCAGTGCTAGGTACAGCGGATACTACAGTGAGCTAAGCACATGCTTCCTGGTGGCAGAAATAGATGCTGATAATCGCACACACACACACACACACACACACACACACATGTTTAGACATGAATTACTGAGATGGCTTTGGGAGCCTGTAACAGGATGGAAAGACCTAGTCTTGGCTAGAGGAGTCTTGGATGAGGAGGTGATGCTGGAGTGGCAGGCTGAAGAATGAACAGATGAGGGAGGTGGTGTGGGAAACGCTGCTGGGAAAGGGGTCCATACAGGCAAAGGCCCTGTGGCAGGAGATGGGCCTCCCTGTTGACGCAGTGGTGAAGAATCCTCCTTCAGGGGAGGAGACCTGGGTTCAATTCCTGGGTCAGGATGATGCTCTTGAAAAGGAGATGGCAACCCACTCTAGTATCTTTGCCTGGGAAATCCCACGGACAGATGAGCCTGGTGGGCTCCAGCCCCTGGGGTGGCAGAGTCGGCCATGACTGAGCGATGGACAGTCACACACTCTGGCAGGGGAGAGCAGGGCAGATTCAGGGAAGTGAAAGAGGCCAGTGTGGCTGGGGGGAAATGCTGACCTATGACATGGAGATGAGTGAGTGGCTTTGATTTAGGCTTGGGTTTGTCAAATGAGTGAAGACCATCTCATTCATCAACCATATATGCAACTTGTTCCCTGTACCAGACATGAGGATGCCGAGATAAATTAAAACATGGTCCCTGCCTTGAATTGCTCACTTCTGAATGCTCTCTCCCTCTCTGACATGCACAAAGCATTCTGGTTCTGTTCCTAGTGTAGGGGACAATTTATCTCTGTGCTTTATATCTTCTGTTTATTAGCTTTGAATGCTTTGACTGGATCAGAGGAGTGCCTCTAGTTACAGGACTGGGGAAGACAGGAAGCCAATGCAACTGCTAGAGGAAAAACTATCTGGAAAGACGGGAAGAAATGCAGCTGTTTAGAAGCAAACAGCCTCTGGATGTGGTCACACCATCCAGCGCACATAAACTGTACCGGGGAGGCACTTAGACCACGGGTTCAGGGTTTAAGAGGGAGGACCTCTTGTAAGTCATCTCCTCTGCCACAGCTCTAGGAAGCGAGCCCATCCTGAGCTCATGGGGCATCACTCTCCATGCTTGCAAATGCTAGTGAGCTACTTGAGAATCCACAGCAGTTAGTAAGTGGCAGATCCCACCTCCAGACCCAGAACTTCTGACTCCAGTGCGAGTGCACTTGCCATATGTTTCACTGCTCTTGGCTGCACAGTATATATGCCCTAGTCAGACACGACTGGGCGAATTCACTTTTACTTTTCACTTTCATGCATTGGAGAAGGAAATGGCAACCCACTCCAGTGTCCTTGCCTGGAGAATCCCAGGGATGGCGGAGCCCACAGGCTGCCATCTGTGGGGTTGCACAGAGTTGGACACAACTGAAGCAACTTAGCAGCAGCAGCAGCAGATTGTATTCACTCATCTGTCCAGCTGCTAAGAACTGAGTACTNGCATTGGAGAAGGAAATGGCAACCCACTCCAGTGTCCTTGCCTGGAGAATCCCAGGGATGGCGGAGCCCACAGGCTGCCATCTGTGGGGTTGCACAGAGTTGGACACAACTGAAGCAACTTAGCAGCAGCAGCAGCAGATTGTATTCACTCATCTGTCCAGCTGCTAAGAACTGAGTACTTTTAAGTTCCAGGAGCTCTGTAGAGTAGGTCAAAATATATGGTCTGTGCTATCATGAGGACAGTCTATTGAGGGGATACTTATTTATTAAATAGACACTCAAGTGAATAATCCTAATTTGTGATTGATGTGATGAAGGGCGATAGTATGTTCTGTGTGCGGGCAGAAGAGGAAGGGCATAGTTCCCATTTGAGGGTCAGAGAAGCCCTCCTCAAGGAAGTGAGACTGAGACCCAAAAGGCAGATAGGAGGGAGCCAGGAAAAGATGAGCGGGAACAGCATGTGAGGCAGAGGGAACAGCATGTGAAGAAGTCTTGCAGATGGACAGTGCACTGCATATCTGAAGCACTTAGATAAGATGAGAGAAGGTGCAAGGAGGACCCTGCAGAGTTCCTGCGGCCATGTGAAGGACTATCTCTTCATCCAAAGTGTCATGGGAGGTTGAGTTAATGCAGTAGGATAGCTGGAGCCCCCAACACTATAGATCTGCTAAGAAGTGTGGGCAGGTTCAGAGGGCAGATTCAGGAGGTAGAGACGGAGGCAAGACTCTAGGCCCTCGGGAGTGAGTGGGTAAGAAACTGTACTTTTGAGATTCATGATCCAGGACCTCAGAAACAAGAAAGGAACATGGATCTGGTGACAGTAAGATCCAAGCATGAACCAGTCGGCCACTCCTTCAGCCTTCCTCACTTCCTCTTGTTCTGTTTCTTCCTGCAGGATGAGTGTTATTTCTCTGCCCCCATCTCAGAGCCCTCACCATTCCAGTAAAGGGCACAGGCTGGGGAACTTTTTATACAATTTTCTGAGCAGCTGGATTGTAGTTATTTTCTCCTGTTGGATTTAAACTAAACCTCAGCTGAGATCCTCACTGAGGAGTTCAGAACACAAGTTACCCCTGGGTGGGCAATTCTGGCCCTGAGGTCTAGCTGTTAGCCACTCTGCCCATCAGCCATGGCCACCGTTGGCTGAGTGGGTCCCACAGCACACAGTGGGTCCCACTGAGGCAGGAGACAAGTTGAGGAGCCTGTGCCTGTCCACACCCACAGTGCTGTACCAGGGACAGTGGAAAAGCAGGGAAGCAAAAATGATACATAAAAAACTATGAGCTAATGCAAGGGGAAAGGCGAATCTGAAGGGAAGGAAGGGAGCTGCCACAGGTCAGCAGTAAGATGGGGAAGGTACAGTCCAGAGCGGACAGAGGAAGACAGACAAAACCAACAGCCAGAACTCAGAGGAGGAAAGACAGCTGCTTCATGATGATCTAAACCTGCCAAAGTTCACCAGAAAGTCATTGCCAATGTCTCTGAAAACTGAGAAGACCCCTCTTTTTATAAGAATCTGACACTGTCTTCTTGTCAGTGACACTCCAGTCCAGTCTCAATGAACACTTTACAAGCCCAATTTAAAAAACGTGAACTGTTCCCAAGAGATGCTAAAACTCTCTCTTTCAGCCATTAATTCAGCATCAGTATTTTCACTGGATTCCTGTCTTTTTTATGTTCACAAGAACCCGAAAGATGACTTTAAAAGTTGGCAAGATGAGACAGCTTTGCACTTCTATAAGTGGAATATTTCAAATGACAGCTTTAGAAGTGGAATATATTAAGTTCAGATGTTTCTTTTTAATGCCCTGGTTTACTTGCAGAGTGATACAGAACATCATCGTATGTTACCTAATGTGTTCCCCAGTGAGGTACATGTCAGTATTATAAGACAGGACCTGACACGGCCTCCTACAAAATGCTGCTAGGTTCAGTCTGGAAGAATAGGGCCAAGGATTCCTGGAGAGCCAGGAAATCTGGCAGAAATGTGTCTGCAGGCTGACAGTGGGGTGGGGGAGGGTGAAGGGGTTCACCTTTGTATGTTAAATCACAACAAGGCGGGGACCTAACAGCTGGGGGGCTCTTGAACCAGCAGGAATGGTAAATAACCTTCTAGATAATACAATGGAACAGACAGTGCCAGTGTTGGCTATGTAAGAGTGAAACTCCTGCCTGGTAGCTAGAGGAGGGAAAAAGCTTGAAATCAAAATTGAGGGATTGCAGGGCTGATGAGGGGGGGAAAAATCCTGTGTATCAGTGTGTAGGCTGTGTTCACGGGTGCCCAGCAAAATTCAGAAGCGATTGCCTGGAAGAATCAGCTATGAGGACGGCTTACATCTCGTTAGGATGGCATGGGGAGTGAAACCCCGAACTTCCCAAGGATGTGGTCAACTGGAATAACAGCGTCTCTCTGATGACGCGACACAGGAATAGACAAAGCATCAGGCTTTTGATCAGGAGAGCAGAGAACTGAGATGTAGGTGATTTCAAGCATGACATAATCACTTATTTCATGCTCCAGAAACTGATTTGCATTCACCTGGAGTGTGTGTTCTTATGTCCCTCCAAAGAAATAATGTGATTGTGTGTCGACTTAACATCATGTCTGCCTGGAGATACTAAATGAGAAAAACAGTCAAACGAGGTCTTGTCCAGTAATCATCCAGTCACTTCCATTACTTATGATTTCATGCCATACACCTGCCCACAGAGTGTGTCCCAAAATATTTGGAATGTGTGTCTGTATTCTTTTATAAATATTGTCTGTCAACTCTTTACAAATTGCCTATTCAAAGATAACAGGTTTGAATGGAACAGCATGAAAATTATCTGCCAAAGATGGGGCCATGTGCTGTAATAAAGACTCTTTCATTTTTTGTGCATGCCACCAGGCAGTATACTATCTTTTAATATTCCAAATGGTCAGAAGATCTCTATGGCAGTGGTAGAATGACAGTTTTTATATCAGACACTCTGGTAACAAATTTCTTTGGTTTGAATTTTGACTGACTTGTCAGAGGTGAAGTAGTTTGCCCACAGTCACCAACCAATAATCCATGCCCGAGTTTGAAATCACTTCTAACAAGAAAGATCTTGTTTTCCCATTACACCATCCCTCCAGAAGATGCGAGTATCTCTCCTCATCATTATACTGAATACTTTTATCATCATGCATTATTTCATTACTGTGCAAAAGCCTTCAGCATATTGACCCTTTGGACAACCGAAGAAGTCTTAACTGAAACCCTGTCTCATTTCCAGCCATGTGCCATTATTATTTCTCACAAATATGGTGACTCTGATTAGGAACCAAGGGGTCCGCGGGTGGCAAGGATCAAAAACACTGGTCTTAACTGCTAAGAGCTTGCATTTCAATTGAGACACATGGGTGTTCCAGACATTTGTCAGATAATAATGTATGCTTTATCTCTACTCAGACAGTTTTCATTTTTGTTGTACAGACTTTGGGATGTCATGAGAACTGTGAAACTTCTCCCATCCTACCAAAGACTCTATGAAAGCCTCTTTGTCCCAGTTTTCAGTGGTCGCCTGGGAATGCACTTAATTGGTTATTTCTCATAATAGTCAATGACAGGATAGGGGTTTGAACAGACTTTCAAACAAAATAGAAGCAAACTTAATGAGATGTTTTTTCCCTAAAATAGGTTGTCATTCAGTGGATTCCGTAAGAAAGATGATCATTTCAAAGTGTAGTAATACTAAAATGATATGAAAGAGAACAACATAGAAAACAAGTCATTTTATGTTACAGCTAATAAATCAATCACCGATACTGACAGCCTTGGCTGAGTGGTTCCTACATGCTAGGCACCCTCCTGTGTATTTCACAATGGCCCACCAATTCGATCCCAACAACCTTACAGGATAACTAGCATTAGGGCCTCAGCTCTCCAAAGAGCTAAAGACCCACACATAATAGCAGAACAATGATGACGATGATGATAATTGCTTTTCTTAGGACCACCCTCCACAAATGCCAAGGCTATTTCTAATATCCAATACTTGCTTCAAGTGTAGAACTTATTGTGCAACCAGAATTTAGTTAAGTGCAGGCAGTGAGTTTATTGTCCAATCAGCTCTGCAATAATGTGATGTATGCATTCTTAGAAGTCACCACGCTGTGCAAAATTGCACAATGAAAGTACTAGATTTATGGGGGAAATTGGGTTACAGGGACGCCTTAAGTACAAGGAGACTTTGGAGTGAACATCAAATGCAAAACAGAGTATCAGAGGTGAAATAGGTGAGCAAAGTTCATGGCCAGGCAGGGCCAGGCAGGCAGGGCCGCATATACACTGTGAGGAAAGGAGTGATGAGCAGTGTCGCCACCTTGCATGTCTGATTCTAGGCTGTGTTCCTTCTGCCACTAGAATGTGGCTCCCTGACTGCAGAAAGAAAGCTCTGCCACTGTTTCGGCGGTCTGTGTGGCTACTTGGTAGTGGCCTATCACTGTCCACCGCTGTGAATACCTCTGTATCTGTTAGTTTCACATCCCTGGACTCAGCAAACTGCAGGTGAGAAATATTTGGGGGAAAAAAATTTTTTTTCCAGAAAGCTCCAAAAAGCAAACTTTGAATTTTCAGCATGTTGGCAACTGTTTACATAGCATTTACATGGTATTTATGACTATTTACATAGCATTTGGGCTTCCCAGGTGGCACAGTGGTGAAGAATCCACCTGTCAGTGTAGGAGATGCAAGAGACACAGGTTCTTTCTCTGGGTCAGGAAGATCCCCTGGAGAAGAAAACGGCAACCCACTCCAGTATTCTTGCCTGGAAAACCCCATGGGCAGAGGAGCCTGGTGGGCTACAACCTATGGGGTTGCAAAGAGTCAGACATGACTGGGCAGCAGGTGTGGCATGGCACATGGCATTTACATTGCATCAGGTATTATAATTAATCTAGAGATGATTTAAAGTATATGAGGGTGCATATATGTAAATACTGCGTTATTTTATAGAAGGGACCTGGGCATCCTCAGATTTTCGTATCCTCAGGGGGTCTTGGAATCAATCCCTCATGAATGCCAAGGGTGACTAATCTCACTGAAAATGCCAGTGGTAAGTGGACGCACCAACACTGGAAAAGAAAAGTCTCTGTCACAGAGCCTATGTGGAAAATATAGCTGCCAGCGAATTTATAGCATGTGGTTGTTACGGACTTGTCCTGGAATCTCTCAAAACCGTCTCAAATTAAACCGATTCTGAAACTTTGGCGGAAGAGTTGGCAACTTTCAAAGTTTGTTCAGGAGCAATCTAGACTTTTTGAATTTCTTAGTATTTTAGCAGTCAATACTTACAGAAGGAGAATTCCAATAACTCTCAGTGCTACATCTATTTATAAAGCAACAATGACATCTCATGGTGCTTTGCAGTCACATTTATTTTGACAATGAACTTTTAGACCAAGATGAGAAAATGCACAGGGCAGATTTAGCTGGGCTTTGCCTGGCCCTGAATTCAGCACAAAGCTGTGTTACTAATGGTATACTTGCTGGCACATGTCAATCAGACAGGACGTGAATAGGCCTGGCTTTTTAGACCCTACATTCTAGTTAGTTACTAAGATGTACATTAAAAGTTTAAAATATATGACAGTGAATACTAAGGAAGACTTAAGGTCTACACACCAATATCCTGATATAAATATTCGGCAGAATATAAATATTAGCAGTTCACATTTCACGTATACATGTTTCCCAGGCATTGTACTAATTACTTTCCATATATTAAATGAATTAGGTCATCAGAGTCAGCATTTGACCCCTAAACTATTGTTATCTTCAGTTTGCAAATTAGGAAACTGAGAGCCAGAGGTTCTGTTTATCAGACTTGAAGAAAACTGCTTGGTAGAGTAATGCGCAGAGCACCACCTGACTTGGAACCCTTTGCCCACATTTTCCTTAGTTGTACAAGCTGGGTTATACATGGTGCTTGGGAGGAAAGCCACATTCAACCAAGGAAAAGAAGCCGGATTCTGGAAACGTATTGAATTTGATAATAAAATTCAGGCTTAAGTATCCGAACACTGCAAGGCAGGGCGCATCCTTCCCATGAGCTCAGGCCATCAAGGATGGCCCATGGTGAGGCAATGAGCCTCAGACAGCCAGATGGGACAAGGGCAGTCTGGGATGGGGGCAGGGGGAGGAGCTGCCCCAGGAAAGCTGTGTGTGCCAGACCCCTATGTGCTGGTAAGAGACGGAAATCAACCACTAACACCTTTACATCTCTCAAGAAATTATAAGGAAGATAAAGCAAAATGGTATAAAATATGCAAAATCAAGAGGGTAATTCTCAATCCGCATTGCTCATTTGACAGTAAGCATTGGATAAAACAGGAATAGCCCTGAGACTAAAAAATAAATATGTTGTCATCTGCCACAGATTACCACGCTGAGCTCCCTGCGTCATACAGCAACTTCCCACTAGCTACCTGCTTTACATATGGTAATGTTTATGGTTCACTGCTGATCTTTCAATTCATCCCACCCTCTCCTTCCCAGGTCTGTTCTCCATTTTGCATCTCTGTTCCTGCCCTGAAAATAGGCTCACCAGTACCATCTTTCTAGATTCCATAAATATATATTAATATATGATATTTGTTTTTCTTCTTCTGACTAACTTCACTCTTTATAAGAGACTCTAGATTCATCCACCCTCACTCAAGTGGGAGTGAGGGGTGGGGGGAGGTTCAACAGAGGCGACATAAATGTACTTATGACTGATTCGCATAGCTGTATGGCAGAAGCCAACAGAACATATTGTATAGCAATTATCCTCTAATTAAAAATAAATTAAAACTAAATGTAATTTGCTAAAAAAAAAATTTATACTAAAAGGGCTGCTAGGGTGAAAACTCAGAGTCAAAAAGCAAGCATCCCACCAAAGGCCAAGAAGAGAACAACTGAGTTCCCTTCCTGGAGCTTAGCAGGGCTGTATCCCCCCGAACAAGTGCCTCTGGGTTCTCTGCAGATGGGGTCTTCCTGTCTTTCTACCTATGTAACTTATTTAAAAATCCTTTCATAATACTTAC
The DNA here is from genome assembly GCA_006410675.1 of Oreotragus oreotragus. Lineage (NCBI taxonomy): Eukaryota > Metazoa > Chordata > Mammalia > Artiodactyla > Bovidae > Oreotragus > Oreotragus oreotragus. Next base: position 188,614 of record SJYX01014029.1, on the reverse strand, counting down.
TACATGCTAGGTCCTATCCTACTTTACAAATACTCATTTAATCACCACCACAACATCATGAGGTAGGGGGGCTCATGTTATCATCCCCATTTACAGATGTGGAAGCTAAGGCAGACAGAGGCAAAGTAATCTGTCCCAGGTCACAAAGTGAGTAAACAGGAATTGAACTGAGATTAGCTCTGGAGTCTTCATTCCTAACCACTCTGCAATTCTATAAAGGATTTAGGGACATAAAAATTTGGTCAATGATGTTCCTGTTGGTTTTCACAGATTCCTGAAATGTCCCCTGAAATTACAAAAATGTCAAAACAAGTATCAAAGTCTTGATAGATTCTAGCTTGAAAAGAATAAAATTACAGACTCCATGAAATAAGCAACATTTCTCCTAGAGTCCTCAATGACTAAGTAGTCTTTCTTGAGAAAAAAAAGCATGTATGTGTACACATACCGGCACAAATATTTACATATGTATAATGTATACAAGTCATGTACGTAAGTCATAAACTCAATAAACTACAGATGGTTTCTTCAACTGCAAAATTTGCTTTTGAGTGGAGAAATAGAAGGAAAGCTTAAGATCTCGTGGGTCAGTTTAGATCCCTTTCTTTCTTGGACTGGCTAATGCATGGTTTGCAGATCCCTCGTTAGCAGGGTGATGGCAGTGACCATGGGGGACAAAATGACAATGCCTAAGTTCATAAGCCTCTGTCTCAGGGTAAGACTGTCTCGGACGGGGTGGGCAGCAGGGCAGAGTGGAGGTGAAAGCCTAAAGGTATTCTAATAGGAAAAGATGAGCTTTAAACATATGGTCTAGTTCACAACCAAAAGGATCATTAATTCAATATTGTTCTGTCTTTATATTTTACATTTATTATGCATTATACAGTTAGCGGCTGCCAGCTCCTGTAAAGCATTCAGAAACATGCACATTCAAATTAATGTTTGCTGGAAAACAGTATTCCTTCCAGATGAAAAGCAAAGTCTCTTTTAATTTCTTCTCCAGAGACCCAGATTGAAGAACTAAGGTCAGAAATGGCCAGGCAGCTAATAGATCTGATGGCAATCCCTGTGTATTTAGAGAAAGGCTGTCTGACCACTGAGTCCTCAGGAGGAAAAAGGCGCCCCTTATACAAACACAGGAGCTCATCCACTGTGTGTTTATTAAGTGCCTACTGTTAGTCAGCACCGCAGACAGTGACACCACTACGCAACATCACTGCCTTCGCTGAACTTGTGGCTCAGTCCGGGAGATGGGCGTTCAGACGATCAGGTTAGTGGGGAGAGGATTACAAACAGGCAGCCACGACCTAAAAACAGCAGTGTTTTGAGGGCCTGTATGTAGAAGAGGGCAGCAGAGGACAAGATGGCTAGACAGCATCACCGACTCCACGGACATGAACGTGCGTAAACCCCGAGAGAGAGTGAAGGACAGGGAAGCCTGGCGTGCTGCAGTCCATGGGGTCACAAAGAGTTGGAAGTGACTTAGTGACTTAACAACAAATGTTGTTAAAGAAGCTGGCTGAGAGTTAAGGCCATGGGAAGGCAGGCTGGAATGGATGCTCTAAAATGTAGAGGAGCATCCCACCCAGAAGGAGACAATAGTAACAGTCACACACATGCATGTAGAAAAGCCTTGAAAGGTTGACTAGGCATAGAATCTTCAAGAACTGAAGGAGGGCCATGTGGATGAAATCCTAGGGAGAGAGGAGGGGGAGAGGTGAGGAGAGTGGTGGGCGACTAGTCTGAGAAGCCAGACAAGGGGAAAGACCACGTGGGCCCTTGTAAAACCCATTAAAGATGAGGATTTTGTCCTCAGACACATAGGAGGACACCGTGGTGGAAAACCATGATCAAATGCATTGTCAAGAGGCTAGGTTTTCCACTGATGTAAAAGGCTATGGGAACTGGTCACTTGAACTTTTCTTTTTAAATGTACTTCTTTATTTACCTACCTATTTTTTTACCTGTTTTTATTTATTCATTTATTTTCAGCCTTATTGAGGTTATCACTGGTTAATGCAAATTGCATATTTTTAGGTTATATAACATTTTTTAAGAGGTACAGTGTGATGATGTAATATACATATGTGGATATTGCAGAGAAGGCGATGGCACCCCACTCCAGTACTCTTGCCTGGAAAATCCCATGGACAGAGGAGCCTGGTAGGCTGTGATCCATGGGGTCGTGAAGAGTCAGAAACGACTGAGTGACTTCCCTTTCACTTTTCACTTTTATGCATTGGAGAAGGAAATGGCAACCCACTCCAGTGTTCTTGCCTGGAGAATCCCAGGGACGGGGAGCCTGGTGGGCTGCCGTCTATGGGGTCACACAGAGTCGGACATGACTGAAGTGACTTAGCAGCAGCAGCAGCAGATATTGTGACATGATTTCCACAATCAAGTTAAGGAACACACCCATCACCTCACAGTGAGTCTAGGCTTTAGAAGTTAAGTGAATGGTGGGCTATGGATCATGAAGGCACTTCATAAATGCAAATGGACCAAGTCAAGCTGTCTGTAGCTTTCCCTTTACTGATCTTACTGCTCCTCACCTGCCTCAACCCTCATCTTTTCCACTTTAGGCAAGACAATGATTTAACATAGTGAAGAATGAGTGAATGGGTGGCTCTGCTGACTTCTCAAGAAGCAGAAGGATACAAGGACAGCTACGAGTACCCTCTGAACTGCACATAGCACGTCAGGGCAAGGTTTTGTAGCCCCTTAGCAACTGTATAAGCCAGCATCACTAGATCTTGCTCCCTTGCCTACTGATGCTTTGAAAACCAGAATGAAGCAAGAAGGGCTTACTTTCCAAGGAAACTCAGCTCACTACTCTATAGGCATGATGAAAGTGAACCCTTTCAAAAAAAAAAAAAAAAAACAGAAAGATACATATGTTGACATAATGACTTTTTCAAATAAGGACCCAGGGTATCTGTGCAGTAAGAGATCATGTAATGTTAATTGTTTTGTGACTGTATGGGGGATAGGAAAAAACTACCCCTTACTCGAGACTGCAAATATGACCTTCATGGTTTCATATCCAGTTGCCATTCTGAATAAAGGTACTTCAGATCTGATGCAAGGTTGACGCTGAACCTCTACAAAGCAGGCTTTTCCAGGATAGACCTGCACTCAGAGCTACCCTATGACTTTACAATCAATGATATTCATGTATAAACTCTCCAAGAACTGGGCAGAGCCATTCTGTCTCCCCAGGGTTTGTGCTTCCTCTCCCTGTCATAGTCGTGCCTGGCATCATGCTGGGTGTCCGGCCTCCCTCTGCCGTCATTTTATTTGTAATAGTGTCTTGTGTGTTATGTCTCCTAGCTCTACATACAAACCACCACGCTTACAATCTCCATGAACCTAAGTGCATCAGTGGCGCTGGGGATGCTATACATGCCGAAAGTGTACATCATCATTTTCCACCCTGAACTCAATGTCCAGAAACGGAAGCGAAGTTTCAAGGCAGTGGTCACGGCAGCCACCATGTCATCACGGCTGTCGCACAAGCCCAGTGACAGACCCAACGGTGAGGCCAAGACAGAGCTTTGTGAAAACGTAGACCCAAACAGTAAGTACCTCTCCTTTCCTTCCATCTCCTCATCCTGCACCAGGAAGCTCTAGCAGATGTGGTGTGTGCTTGCCTTTCTTTGGAGAAAGGCCATGCGTGCTCTTGTCTTCTGGGCTGGGTTGCCTTGGTGAATGCTGCCGTTTGCTCCTAAGAGTGTGCTCACCACTTCCTTTTTGCTCCCTGGCGGGAAGCAGCTTTCAGAGGCTCTGCTTCAGATGTGTGAAATCTCCCCCATCCCTGGCTTCTTATCCTTTGGTCCCAAGCCCTCCAACTGGCATCAGCACAGCTGCTGAGCCACCTTCCCTGTTCCCTTCCTCTTAGGGGACCAGCTTCCTGCTAGGGAACCCTGGACACCCCATGGAACTGTAGCAATAGAGATGAAGTTGAAATATTTAAGAACTTTGGAAGCATAACTTCGTTCCACTGGAGCATGAATGTGGAGAACCTTACAATTCTTTACTAAGGAAGCCTTCTAGAAACAAAAAGCACATCAGATATTTAATAGAACGGGCAAACCTCCATCCAGGTACATAGGCCCAGACACCACCATGCTCACGGCCTCCCCATGTGGGAAAGCATCTACCAGGTCACTGCAGAGGAGAGTTAGCCCATGAAAAATAAAGTATTAGAGGTGAGATTAAGGATGAAATGCCAGATTTGATATCTTTGTGGCCTGTCTGCAAATCCTGCATGGCCTGCAGCCAACCCTGCAAGTGACTGCAAAGAAAGATGGACATCAGTACACTAGTTTGTTTTAAAAAAGAAAAGAAAAAGAAAGACAATTTTAGCCGGATTTAAAGGCTTAAAATTCCCAGTTGCTAACTTTACTAGTACTATGGTGGTAAGAGTGAATTGCAGATTAAACATACCACTTGCAGGATTTGTTTTCCAAGACAGCACTTCATAGGGCTGCAAAGAATCGGACACAGCTGAACCAACTTAGTGTGTATAGAATGAAGCAGATTGGTATGTTCATGATGTTTCCTGTTTTAACTAGAGGAGGATTCAGGCTAGCCATTAAGCCATTCAAGACTCACTGTCTAGTTATGACCTGATTTTGTTGTACCCAGAGATTTACTGCCAAGCAGAAAGCAATTCCTATTCCGGATACTCTGAGGAACTCCTTGATGCTCTACAACTGAGAGCTTTAAAAACCAGCAGACAACTGAGTTTGGCCCTAATAGCTTTTGACAACAGTCATACAAAGATCCATGATCTCGGCCCAATCCATTGCTCAGTAGTTAGCTGAGTAAATACAGTGAGTGCTTGAGAGTCTGTAGACAAGGAAACAAAGGCCCATTACCAACATCGTGGGCTTCAGTTAGATGTTTCAGTAGAAGAGATTTGGGACAGGCGCGAGGAGGGAGAAACCACGGAAGTATAGGCTCTGTTCTTATGTGCAGAACAAACGGCCAGTTCCAGGAAGGGGACTAGAGAGAGCAGCACTGTGACAATCACTGTGGTACAGGAAAAGACTTCAGGCTGGGACAGACCTCAGTCCAAAGCCACGCCACTCCACTCACCAGCTGTGTGGCTTTGACAATCACTGAGTTTTCCTCAAGCTCAGCATTCTCATGTATTAAATGGAGACAGTAATATCTATGTCATAAGCATGTCATCATGTCTCAGGCATCTAAAGATATGTATGCCAATTATATGTTAATTTTCATCCACTTCTGAACAGGTAAAAAGGTTAAAGGCATACCCAATACCATAAGGTAGATGCAACTGGTGAATAAAAATACTTCCATGAACATATTTATGCATCTATTTATATGTATTCTGTATTGTTAAATATACTACATGGTTATACTTATATAGCATTTGATTCTAGGACCCCTTGCAGGATTTGCATGGTACAAAACCCTTACCCTGAAGATGTTCTAATAGCAGTTTAACATTTATGTTTGTGCAGACATACACATTTAACAACATATGCCCAATACTGATAAAAAGAAAACATGATCAAAAGTCTATATATATTGAAAATTAATGATCAAATTAGAAATTTTGAATTGGGATAATTAATCTAATACTGTGCTACTTAAAAATAACTAGCTTTCAAACAACATTCCTACTGTTTCTGACCTTTAATGATGAGGGTCTACCCTTGTTGAGGCTGTGTGGAGTATGCTACTGGCTGTAAAAACATTCATATTGACATGACCCTGATAATAACAAAAACACATCTGCTGTCCTTTGAGATAGGCATTAAATAGAATGCTCTGGGTGGGAGCTCTCTCTTACTCTTCCTGATAGCTCTGTAGGCCAGTGACCACTGTTGCCCTCTTGCTGAGGAAGCCTAGGCTCAGGAAGATCAGGGACTGTCACCAAGGTCCTCCACTACACAGCAGGGCAGCTTGGTCTGAAACCCAGGTCTGATCCCCAAACCCATGCTCGCTGCTCTCTGCCGCTCTGTTTCCCACAACATGAGTGATATGCCATAATCCTAATGCAGAAATTACTCGTCGGGCTTCTCTCTTTGGTAACCCAGCTTGCACATACAGAATATAATGATGTCTGGTGGCCGACTCTTTGGTGAAATGTGCTGTGGAACGCATTGCTGTTTGCTGTGTTGTCTGCAAAGACAGGAGCTCAAAGAAGGCTGCCTGGGTAGAGGCCTCATCTGACAACTCAAAAATCCAAGTATCTTAATTACCTGTGTCAGTCACGACAATCATTCTATTTGGGATTCATCTGATGCCTTTCCCTTGAAAACGTTTTGTTGGGTTTTGTCATTGTTGATATTTTGGTGTCTACACAGAACAAAGATAAATAGTTCAAGGAGGGGGGGAAAAAAGAGATGAAATCCAAAAGAGCCTTTGTCTCACAATAAATCCAAAAGATGTTTTTAAAATTATTTTAGTTATTTTGGTTTTGTGTAGACACTCCCTGAAAGTAACCATCAATAATGTGCCCAGATATATGGTGAATTATAGGAGGAGATTCATGTACCTCCAAACATTGGGGTTTCTGATGACCCAGCTCTCAAAGGTCCCTAAGAAAAGTCAGAAGACCTTTTCTGCACAAAATCTGTCCAGTAGAGTTTTCTGCAATGATGGAAATGTTCTCTATCTGTGCTGTCCACTGTAGAAACCACTGGTCACATGTGGTGATTCAGAACTTGAAATATGGCTACTTAACTGATGAAATACACTTGAAATTTTTACTTCACTTTAAATAAATTTAAATAGCTATCCATGACTCCGAGGACTCCATTGGAGAACAGAGCCAGAGATCATAAAAACAAGGATTTCACTCTGGGACACTCAGTTTGAGCCCATTCTGGAAATACCTCCCAAGGTTTTAGCAATGATGCTGAACTGGGACAAAGTCAACTTAACAGAATGAAATATGTGAGGTAAGACAAAAAATGCAAACCTATAGTTATTTTAAATGACCCCTAAGGAGCCACTAAGATGGAAATGGTGACATCATAGATAGCCATTATATGTGGAAAACCAGTCCCTAGTAATAGAAAAATGAGTATATAGAGAAAAAGAACATAGTGGAAATGCAATCAATGAAAATAGATAAGGCTGTTTTGATGAGAGAGAATATTATTATCGTATTCTACTTAATACAAATTGTAGCTCCAAGTCATGTCAAACTTCTGAACTTTGGTAACAGAGACAAATAAATTATTGGCTGAAAGGAAACTTTCTGGTTAAAAAGAAGCAAGTAAAAGCACAGACCACGGGCCTGAAGAAGGACTCCCTCTCCAGAGGGAGAGGTCCACCTCCCGGTCTCAGAGGGAGTGTGCCTGGGAGGATGCTGAGTTTACAGGACGAGCTGCCTTCTCGTTTCCCTGGCCACCTAGTCTCAGTGTTTTCATTTCTAATCACTGCAGCCTGTCATCTGGCGCATGCTCACTGCTTTTCATCCAACTCCATACAGCAGGTATACATCCACATAAAAACGCATTTGTTGGCGTAATACGGGTAGAAATTAAAGCTGCCCCCTGCACTGCTTGACTTTTTCCCCCAAGAAGTTTGGTTTTCCTCTTAGGTTGCCTCTTCAGTTCAAATTTCATCGCTTGAAAGAAAAAGTTATTTCTGCATGGAGTCAACACAAAGTAAATCTTCTCAAAAACTGTCATGCATCTCTGTGCTGCTGCTATATTGAATATCCAGAATTGGGTCGCTACTGGTTGGTTTCTGAGCTCAGATGAAAACCAGCAGGGGGTCTAAGGGTGTAGCTCCGCCACTTCCTGTATTTTTATTTATACAAGCCGTATTTCTGCTGCCAGAGGGCCACAAGTGATGACCTAATGTGGGGAGCTTTAGATCCGGCCAACTCGAAGACCTCACACTCCTTCTCTAAAAACAAGGGCACCTCCGCCTCTGGTTCTCACACCTGCGTCCTGAACTAGGCTTGTTTCTCCCAACTTCCTCTTGCTGACTTGGCAGATGTATGTTCATGGCAAACTTGAAGATGCCAGATCAACTGGAGGACTTGGTTCTTGGCTTATCTATGGCCACCAAGACCTTTTTCCAGTTGGATGGATAATATTAACTGAGGCAGCATGGCTTTATTGAGATGGTGGGTAGGAAGTGCTACCTTCCTCGCCTGGAGTGGTCAGAACCAAAAGATGCTCTGTGAATTATCCTCTGATCAGATGCTTTCCTTGTAAAGGATTGCAGTGCAGAGAATGAGCAGCCCTAAGCTACCTGGTTCTAAACAACCATCCATTTTCTAAGCCAGTGCCCCAGCCAGTGCAGAGGAGCTCCTCAAGTACCCGGACTGGTTACAAACAGTTCATTCTGTAACTTCCTAGCAATTAGAGATGGCTGGAATGTGGAGAGCTGGGGCACACCACCTTTGTGGATATGGGGCAATCTGACTGATACACTGACTTGGTGAGAGAAGCTGGACACACACTGTGCAAAAGGCTAGTTTAAGACAATGAGCATATTGTGATGAAGCGCATTTTAGAAGAATGGCCATTTACCACCAAAACAGAAAATCAATGATAAGACTTTAAATATAAGTTTGTATTCTGGTCCTTTGTTGAAAATTACCATTTTGCATATACTTAAGGAAAATATATAAATAAAAACTTGTGCTGCTCAATAAATCCCTCAACTGCTAGAAAACGGATGAGGGCACCACAATCTTCCCAAGTAACAATGCCAAGAAAATTCTGGAACATGCTCCTGTGCTGTGTCAATTAGTGATGGCTTCTGTTTTGTTTCGCTTGTTCATTTGTTTGGATCCCTGACATTCTCTACATTATGCTACGTGTCTCATTCTTCTGGACTAATCATTGCAGGCTAGCATGAAAGGTCTAGGCTGAGTAAAAAATAGGATATCGAAAGGAAGAAAAAAATGTTCTGAGCAGGTAGATACATTATTTTGGAGCTGGTTTCCTTACCTGCTTCAGTTCAAGTAAAGCCCAAATGCCTTAAACCATGAGGCACCCACACTCCCATGTTCAGAGGTACCTGAATTGTGGTCAACTGGTCTACCAAAAGCTACTGAACCCACTGAGAGGATGGGCATAATGTCTGTGGTCTCTATCGCAGCCTCTTCTCCAAATGGAAAGAAAAAAGAATAAAAATGAATATTGTGTGCACATTTATTTTATACATACCTATATATTTACTTTTCCTGTAGACTGTATACCACCAGTAAGAAAGAGTGTACAAAAGTCTGTTACTTGGTACACTATACCACCAACAGTATAGCTTTTGCCTGCTTTCCAAAAGGTAAGAAACAACCTACTTTTTGTTTATTTGTGTGTTGTTGTCTCCACTGAGAATTAGAAATGTTTCCAAGAAACCTGTGCATGATTACCTCAAAATCTACGTATACGAAGAAGTACATTTTCAAAGACGATGTTTGCTAAGTTCAGTGTAGATGGCTGCTGTGGGTCACGTGCCTGGCTGATTTTCTGGAGCACAGGTGACTGGGTGTGTGCGTATGTGTCTTTCCTGAACCAGATTCAGTGATGGCAGAATTGGTGCTGGTCATTCTACTTTAAAAGTCTCAATGGTGAGAGCTTATTTTTATATGTATTTGCTCATGCTCTGGTTTGAGAAGGCAAGGTGGAAAACCTGGGTGAGAAGGAGGGTGTTTTTACAAGCTTAGTAAAACTATTTGTCCTGGTTTACTTTTTTATTAAATATAAACCGAGAAATATCAGTGAATGACTCTACCATCTCAGACCCAAAATGGTCATGGTTCCTTTTTAGCAGCAAAGAAATAGAAAAGATTTGCTGGCTGGGCTTGATGATGTATTAAAAGAGGATATGGGACTCATAATTCTGCCTAAGAGAAACAAGGAACCACCTTCACTTATCTGAGAAAGCAGGGAGAGGTTCAGTAAAGACCTAAGAGTCTAAAGATAAATTTCAACATTAGTCAAACCCAAGAAATACCAATAAATACCTCGGGTATTCAAACTTATACCTTAGAACAAATGGTCAATTGTGTGATGTGTGAACAGGCCTGGGAATGGTCTGCTCTGAGAGTTGTTACTGACTCACCAGTGATGATTATGTTGGGTTGGCCAAAAAGTTCCTTCTGGCTTTTCTGTAACATCTTATGGAATAAACTTGAGCAAACTTTTTGCCCAAACCAGTATATCCCTTTGAGCCCTTACTAAAGGATATATGCTATGAAAGAGTAGTACCTCCCTGTTTCAGCCTAAGCAATATGATAGAATAGTGAAAAGTAACCCTTGCTTTGGCAAGCATCCTTGTCCAACTGGTCAGGGCAATTCATACTGAAGGAAAGCAAGCAATAGAAAACATGGAATCGTGTCATTAAATTCATGGGTGGCTTTGAATAAAAGGCCCCCTTTTGTTTTCCTGTAAACCTCCTACTATACTCATAAAGTCAGCAGAAGCCCTTCCCTCTAGAGACTTCAAGTAAGAGAGCAGACACAGGAGGGGAATATTAGGTCATAGTGCGGGCTAGTCTTCCTCTTTCCTAACGAGGACCATTTTGTCAGATCGTTGCTATGCTTCTTTCCATCTTTGTTTTTATAATGGTATTCTGAGTACAAATACTATTTTTTCCTTTTAGTCCATTTAGAACTGTAAGACAGGGCCAGAGTACTTTCAGAGTGTAATTACATTAACTGTCGATTTAGATGGATGCCACTAACTCAGTCTTTAATTTCAGATGTATTGTTCACATAGCTCTCCCCTTTTTCCCTATCAACATGGCCTGTCCTAGTTTTCAAATAGGGCATTCTTTTGTCCCAGTGAATTTATAACTATTCCAGTGAGATTTCAAGTTTTGCAGTTCAAGTGGTTGTCAAAACACTGCAGCTCATCACTTTAATAGTCCTTTTCCATGAAACTGCCTGAGCATAAATGAGAAGGAAGTTTCCCTGGGTAAAAATGATAGATTTAATCCAAATCCATTAAAAATTCTCCCTAGCTCCATTCTCAGTTGATGCCTTTTGGTTTAAAGGGTGCAAGATGAAAATGTTTTAAGTCAACCTTCCGGTTAAAAAGTACTTTTAGGATCTGCTGCTTAGAAATAAACTTTTTTCTAGGATTTTCTTGTTTCAAAGAGTTTGATTAGGTGCTCACCTTTTCTGCCAGTTTAAAAATGTATAAACCTTAATTAGGTTGAATTGGTTAGAAGTGCTTTTTACTATATCCTTCTGCTTTTCTATCTATTCATTCTATTAATTTTTGAGAGCTTGATACTAAAACTCCAACTAAAACATTCATCTACTTAAAAATAACTGTAATACATAGAACTATATGTAACTTTGTTCTGTATTTTCCAAATCTTCTGTAAATGTGTTATCATAGTTTCATATATAAAAAAAAAAAAAGAAAGAATATTCAAAGAGTATAGAAGTGGCGTCATAAATTAATGATAAACATCTTTCACAGTTACTTAAAAATAATTGAGAACGGAAGTTTGTCTAAGTTACAGGTATTCAAAGAGGGGAGTATATGACCATGTTCAAGTCCCAACGAGACTGGACAGCTTGGGCAAACAGTGAAAGCAGGCCTGTCATGTTGTCCTTCAAATCCATCTCTGTGTGCCTGTTTTCAGGGCCCCAAGACAGTAAAGAAAAACCGATCAATTCTAGAGTGAAATTCTGTAAAACTTCAACTTAGGCCACCATGCCCCAACAAAAGCAGATGATACTGAGCAAATCAAACATCTGCTTTGGGGGGCTTCAGAGGAAGCAGGTTCAAATTCAGACAGAACAGAATAACCTGATTTGAAAACACTTTCCCTGTAACCCACTCTCCTTTGACAGATACAGTAGATCAGATATCACCTGACTCAGCACTGCCTGCATCTCTTGTCTGAATGGTGTTAAATTTTGAAATTCTGCAGTGTTATCAATCCAGTGATATTTATTTTAAACTTCAATGAAGCAAAGAACAAACAAAAACTGGTCACATATAAATAAAAATCCTCCATTAATCTGGCATCATCACCAGATCAGGAAACAGGTTGTTATGTTAGGAGGTATATTTTCATACCACAGGATGGTTTTTCTGATTGGAAAACTTTGAGTTGAATTCAGCCTTGCAAATATGGACAGTCCCAAGTCTGATTTTACAGGCTGCTTAACAGTACTGAATCCTGTTTTGTCCAGGTATATTGTTCTGAGCAAGTACATTGGTTATAATATTATGGACAGTTCCCTAATGCATTATATGGTGTGGTACATTATTTATGTTTTTCATAATTTCTTGTTTATCATTTCTGCAATGGGGTTGTTTCACATTTTTAAGCTTTTCAGAGTGTGCAATCTCAGTTATTGTAATGTGTTCAGACTCCCCCTTCCTCTTTGACATTCAAGGCAGCAACCCTGAGTTAACCGAAGACTCCTTCAACTGAAATTCCATTTAAGAACACTCTATAAGTACAGCTTAGCAAGGAATATATGTTCCCTGGCCTTTGATATAGAACCACCTTAGAAATTAATGCAGCTAGAAATCTTGCCAGCATATTTGTTTCTGCCTAAGTGCTCAGTGAAGAACCCCCATTTCTCTCATCAGGGTTTCATCTCAGCATCCTCAAAAACCAATTAATATCTGCCCTCCCCATTCTGTAACTTTGGTTGGACTTAAAGAGTGGAATGAAAATCCACAGGGCTAGATTGTCTACTAGTTCATGCCATCAAAGGGACATACACTTCATCCCCCCGAGTCCTGAAAGCTATGTCAACTTTTACCCTGAAATCCGGCACCACACCGTCTTCCCAGGGTCTGTGCAACAGAAGAGTGGTTTTAAGTTGGGTCAGTCAGAAAAGGGTTTGTCGAGAACCGCTCCCCTGAGTCAGCCCTAAACTGACTAGGAATAGGGGAGAAGCAGACAGTACCCTCAGGGGCCTCAGATCTAACAGAGGACTTGCAGGTAAGCAATTTCAACTCATGGTGATGGGGGCTCTTAGGAGAAGGAGCAGGAGGGAGTGTGGAGAGCATCACCCAGGGGGGTTTGTTTGAGCTGCTCTTAAAAGATGAAGGCCTCTAGGCAGCCATAAAGAAAAGGCTGGAGGCAGGAAACAAAGCAGCACAAACAAGCTGAGATACAAAGAATGTGCTGGGTCATGGGATGGGATCACGATTTGGTGAGACTGTGCTATTTCTGTGTAGCGAGACAGAGGGTTTTGAGGATGACAGAAGCTGTGTAGAGAGGGACTGAAACTTGTTTATCTCTCTGCTGTGAATACGGTGCTTGCAAATACCAAGGCCTCAGAAAATGTCTGTGGCATGAATGGAGTGTAGTATATCACATACCCAAAGCTTCCAGCCTCACCCAGGATGCTATAGGCAACAGTAAATACCTACCAAGTGGGGCTTCCCTTGTAGCTCAGCTGATAAAGAATCTACCTGCAATGCAGGAGACCTCAGTTCAACTCCTGGGTCAGGAAGATCCCCTGGAGAAGGGGTAGGCTACCCACTCCAGTATTTTTGGACTTCCCTGGTGGCTCAGATGGTAAAGAATCTGCCTGCAATGTGGGAGACCTGGGTTCGATCTCTGGGCTGGGAAGATCCCCTGGAGGAGGGCACAGCAACCCTTATTCTTGCCTAGAGAATCCCCATGGACAGAGGAGCCTGGCAGGCTACAGTCCATAGGGTCGCAGAGAATCAGGCCCGACAGAACAGCATAGAGGAGTTATTAACAATAAGAAAGCACCAACTCTACAGCTTCAGCAAGCAGCGTAGTCTTCCAGATAAAACTTCTAAAGTCACAAGTGGCAGTATTTGACCCTGTTGTCACAGGTCTCAAAACACTGTTTTTATTGATAACCCTTAAAACTGATGGTCAGCGCTATACCCGCATAAATACCATTCCTACTGATGAGCTACCCTGTGGATGAAACCAGCCAACTTTTATGCCCATTTGTTTCCTTGTATGGACTGTGGAGACCAGTTTTCATTTGAAGGCAACATCAACTTCAAAATAAACAAATTTATATTTTAAAAAATAATAATAAAAATAAAATTAAAAAAACAGAAAACAAAGTTATCTTTGGAAATGAATCCTAAGTGCCTGAGTTAAATGGTTATAGCTTCTAATTTGGTAAAAACAGAAACATGATTAATGTTGTTTTTTTTTTTTCCCTAAATATTCAGTGCATTTTCTCAGAGACTGGCATTCAGGGCAGAGTTTGTGTTTTAGACCCCCAGTTTAATTTGCATTTGAAAAGAAAACAGCATGTCCTAAACCAAGGTCAGTTAATCTCTGCAATCTTTCTTCCTTCCAATTACTGTGAATGAGCATCTTCTCAGGACACAACCGATGGTGACTCTGGTTTCTGCTACTAAAGACATGTCTCAGCTCCGCAGATTTTTTTTTTTTTTTTTTTTTTAGCTGTACAATGGAATTCGGATGCATTTTAAATTAACTTTCTCTAGGAATCAAAGGTAACCATTATTTCTCTTTATGATTCACATGAATATTATCGTCTTTTTTTTTTCTTTTCAAATATAAGATTATTTTTCAGTTCCTTTTATATCTCTGTCCTCTCTCAGAGTAACCTCTGGAGACCCCAGCTTGCTCAAAGAGGATTGAGAAGATCGCTCCAAAGCCTTTTCTTGTTGAGCTGATCCAAGCATTTAGAGGACATAACAAGAGTCAGCCATCTCACTCTCTGTAAGTTGTGGTCCTGATATCACTTATGACCTTGTGTGTGCTGTTTCTTTTCTCTGGCCAAGAATAAGGAAAACTGCAGCAGGGTCCTAACCATGGCCCTGATACTCTGGGTGGCATAAGCTTCATCATCTCATGGACCTCTGTGACCTTGAATAAGTCATGTCCTGTATCACCTTCCATCTCCTCTTCTGTGAAACAGGAGGAAGCTTTCCTTGCTGAGACACTATGGAGATGGCATGGAACCATGTACATGAAACCTTCCTTTAGGAAGGGCTGTGCATGTATAAGGTGGCATTGCTGGTCTGTAATCATCTCTCTGTGTCACTGTAATTGGCTTTTCTTTCCCCTCTTCTTTCATGATTCCTTTTTTTTCTTTTTTTTTGGTCTACTGTTAGCCATCGGAGTTGGAAGGAATGACGCCTAGATTGCTATGAAGTCAGGAACCTTTTCTCTAAGTACCATAAGCTCTGTTTTTGAGATGGGTCACGGTGGTCTCTGATGGGTTATTAATAGTCTTTGGGCTAGGTGAAATTGACAGAGAAGGTGATCAGTCACTCAGCAAGACTGCTGCGGGACAGCTAGGCTCATGCCACCTGATACAAGAACCACTCCGTGTGATTAACTTTGACAGGTCACTGCAGGCCGACTGGCAAGCTGAAGTGCATTTTAAGTACAAATAATACTTCTGAGTATGTCTTGAGTGATAGAATAATGGCTGAGTGGAACAGAATCAGTCAGTCTTCACTTGTGAAACACATCTGGTTTCCTTTCTAGGCCGAGATATTACAACAACATCAATTAATAAGATCTCTAGGCTCTCCATTGATACTTTGGTATTTATCAAACTTACATCAAATACAAAACTGACCCAAAGGGCCAGGCTCATTCATCTCATTATCAAGGGGCCTAGTTTTGTGCTTCAAAGCAATAACAATACTAACCATTCTGATGGTTGTTATAACTGCACCATATTATGCCTAGAGACTTACAAAGTGCTCGGCCATCCAGTGAGACAGGTCTTACTGTCCCCGCTTAACATGGGAGCCTCAAATGAGGAAACTGAGGCTCAGAACCATAAAGCAATTTCAAGTGACTCACACACCATGAATATGTGCCTGAGCTTGGCTTTCCTGGCCAGAATTCTTTCTCATAAACTTTTCTAAAATTGAGTGGAGTAGGACAGAATGCTTCACTCTACCATAATCTATCAAATGGGCATTTATTGTTCTCATTAGTTGATTCTAGAAGTCTTCAACTTCCTGAAGATGAGAGAGGCCCTTCAGGGCAGAAATCATAACCTGTTTCCAGGGCCATTTTAGAATAAGATGTGTTTTGTTTTGGCTTGTTGTTTTCCTTCATGGTATTTTGAATGATAAGGCTTCTTGATGTCGTGTCTTCTACTACTGAATTCTTCTGGTGGTCTGAAAAAAGTTAAAGACTATTGTTTCTGCCTCAAAGAACATGGCCTTCTGGAGTTAGAAATGTTTAACTCTTAAGAATGCATCAAACTCCACAGAATAACATACTTGGGCAGGGCGCAGCCTGTTCAGAGTAAAAATCACAAGTCATTGTATTTTGATGACTATAAGCAGACTCTACCTCTGCATCAGGTGATCGAGTTTGGCATGGGAATCTAAGTGAGGGAAATTAAAGTCAAAAAAGGATTTGCTAGCATTAAAAATGGCACTTTCTTGGCTCACACAGGTGTAGAGCTAATTCCCTCCCAGCTTCATCACCTGCTCCTTCTCTCTTCTGCTTCTGCCACCACAAAGCTCTACAAAGAAGCGGGCCACCAGGGTCATCACCGTCCGTGTTAGCTGAAAATCTGATTAAGCTGGCTTCCTAGGGTTAGCATGAGAAATGTTAGACTTTCATGCTCAGAGCTTAATTCTTCTTTCCCTCGATTCTGTCATGTTTGCAAACTTCATTTGCATTTTAATTTCCTGTGGTTTGCCAAAGTCCAGACTGAGACTTGAGCTGTTGTTTCTGTTCAGGTGAAAAGTCCGACCACAGTGGAGCATCTGCAGTGGCATTCAGTCAGGCAACTGGCCAAGGCAAGTATTTGCTGCCTACTTCTGAGGGTCCTCGGGGAGCTTCACCACCCAGCCCGCCAATGCATTTAATCAGTGGAGGAGACTCTGTCCAGTTTCCAGAAACAACCTGGTCCTGGGTGGTCTTCACTACATAGTAACCAGTCCTCTCAATATTCCCAAATAAGGGGGAATTATCGTAAAAGGGAGTTGGGTTCTTGTCCTACTAGGATCACGTCATGGGGCTTTACTTAGGGGAGACATTGTGCCATCAAGTGTGAGAGATCCCTACCTAAGTCACTGTTATCAGTTACCGAGGAAGCCAGTCTCCTCCTGGGGGCTGGACGCTCTGCCTTCTGTGTTCTAGAAGCAGGGATGGGAGTATCAGTCGGGCACCATCCTGACTCCTGGAGGAGGCAAGATAAATGACAAAGGGGAGGCGTTTGTGCCTAGCAGGCAAAGATGATCCTCGGAAAAGATGGTCTCTGCCTCCATTCTGTCACTGGTAACATGCACCTTCATGCGGCTCTTGTTCAGCGCTCAGTCATGTCCAGCTCTTTTCCACCCCATGGCCTGTAGCCCACCAGGCTCCTGTGTCCACGGGATTAACCAGGCAAGAATACTGGAGTGGGCTGCCATATCCTTCTCCAGGGGCTCTTCTCAACCCAGGGATCCAACCCGCCGTCTCCGGCACTGGCGGGTGCATTCTTTACCACTGAACCACCAGGGAAGCCCTCATGACAGTAAAGCTCTGAGAACAGAGTTGGCACTACGGCCAGCTCTGCCGGAAAGTTAGCCATCAGTGTTACTACGTTACCTAAAATTAACGGAACTTTTCTCTTTGTCTTCCCTCTAGGAAAGAACTTGGAGAGTCCAATCTGTTCCTCTCCTCTGTGATCTCTTGTACCCCTTCCCCTCTGTACACCAACACAATAAAATTCAAGGCTGTCAAATAATCCATGTGTGTCTGATGTTTATTTGGAAAAACCTGCCAGATTTTCCGACTGCGATATCAATCCACATCTTCTCTTGTCATATTTAGTATTGATTGTTTAAGGAGCAACTGTGCCTTAAAGCCAAAATTTCACTGCACTATCAGAGACCAGAGGAGCTACCTGGGAATGGACATTCAAACACACTTAGTTTCATTTCATTTCATAACAGAGAAACTTCTGTCCCAACTTCTGGCATAAATGCATTCAACACGGTCACCATTGTGGCAATGTTTACATTGATATTACCACTTGTTAGTACTCAGATATTTAAGGAAATACCAGGGACCAATTTAAATATCCAATTTATAATAGAAAATCTGCCATTAAGAGATCTGAAACGCATTTTAGTTTATGCTTCTAATTTAAATCTTTTCTTCCCTAACCTGGTGCTCAGCAAATGTCACCTGTATTTAAAAGTCCTCCCCGGGGACTCTGATACACCTTCAGGTTTGGGAACTCTCCTCTTTTAATCCCTTCTTATAATCAGCATGTGTAATGTGGCGTTGGTGCAATGGTGATACTTACAGAGCAAAGTGTTTTCCAGACTATTAAAAAGGCTAATTAAAAACATACACACACACACACACAAACACACACACACATTCAGGTCAATCACACCAGCAGCATCCACCACACCCGTTCCCAGGAGTCATCTCTAGCCGTCTGCTAGCACAGTGAGAAGCTATTTCAAGGTCTTCTCTCAAGAGACTCTTCCAGACTGGTACCACAGACTAAATAAAGATGAAGCTAATTGCTGAGCTCTATTATTGGAGCAGAAAACACAGCACCAACTTTGTTTAAGGCTGAGTCTCCATGACAACACCAGATAAGAAGCTGGGTTAATGGTCATCTTTCCTGCACTTACTGAGCCACAGGTCATGCCCTTCCTGGGCAAAATGAGCCGATACATCCTTATGCAATCATTTCAAACTGCTAAGCAGGGCAACTCTGGTTTTGTTTAGCTGGGAGGTCCGAAAAGAGATAAACTATTTTCAAACTTTTCTTGATGTTTTTCATGACTTCTTACCCGATCAGGAAGTGAAAACTGTCAGAATAATCACTGTTACAATGGCCATTGCTGTTAAAAATGTGCTGTGAGTTTATGAAGTGGCAGCCTAGATGCTAAACCCTACTTTGCTCTGTTCTAGATTGCTTACTGTCTGTGTGTCGGTTTTCTCATCTGCCAAATGGGTATAATATTACTAACTACCTCATACATGTAGGGTTGTTATTGGGATTAAATTAGTTCCTATGTTTAACACAATGTTTGGTATATAATGGCCAAATAATTAGTTTATATTCTTATTATGAGCATCACCAATGAAACAATAACTGCTCAGTTCATACAGTAGCCATTAGCTACCTGTGGCTACTGAATGAACTTGAAGTAAATAAGTTGAAAAACTTGTTCTTCAGGTGCAATGGCACATTCTAAGTGGTCAGTGAGTACCTGTGACCTAGTGTCTACGCTACTGGAGAGCAAAGATGCGGTACACTGAAATCATCACAGAAGTCTACTGGACAGCTGAGCCATAGCTTAGGAGAAATAGAGGATAAGAACTTCCTTTACAGGAGAGAGACAGGTTGTTCTCAGCAGTCTCTGTTGACTGTGAAAACAGTCTTCAGACTTTATCTGGGAGCAGTGGGGCTGATTTCTTTTGTAGCATCTAGTCAAGAGTGGTTTCCAGTGTGAAATATGCAATCATCATTTTCAGTTTAAAAAAAAATAAGTTTTCTGAAAATGGTTCTCTCTCAGTTGGCACAGTTCCCCATTCCTTTCATACACTCTTTTAATTGCTGTATCTGTTAATTCTATAGTTGCACATACTTCTCGAAAAGCAGGCCAGGTGGCAACTTCATAGCCATCACACGTCTTGCAGTAGAACCCCGTGGCTACTGGAGAGGATGATTTTCTTAACTGCCACTCAGAGGGGACTAATGGGAATGTTTCCCTGTCAGGTCAGTGCTGCTCGGAAAGAGAAGCAAAGTTAAATATTTAGAGATAGAGACACAGGCCTTTACTCCATCTCAGGAGGCAAGTTTCATTGGTGAATGGTCAATTGTGAATTCTAATGTTGGCTAGAAAATGCTTGGTCCTTTTCCTTAGAGTCAAATTGCCATGTCTTATTTGTCCTATGTCTGGTTAGTCCCTGATATCATTGCCTGGCAGGTGCTTTGTGAATGTTTGAGAGTGAGAGAAAAACATAGGCAAAGCAAAAGATGTCTAACATTTCTAACACGTAAAAGTTTTATGTGCATCATGGACAGTTAGCGATGTTATACATGACCCAGAGGAGTCTTTGCTGCTGATTTATATTTTGGGAGAACTTCTACTATAAAACTAGCTTGGGAAGTTGGGAACAATAGCCTGTGAAATGTCCTTAATCTCAGGCCAGTTGTATCAAACTGGTTGAATGCACTACAGCTTTGCTGCAGAGAAACCTCTCCCAGTATTTCCAATGCTCTTCCAGACCTCAAGGTATAAAAGGGCGGCAAAGGGAGAGGGAGAGCAAAAACTTTCCCTTCCTATTTTTGAATTTTCTAAATTGGTTTGGCCAAAAAGTTCATTCAGATTTCCTGCTAAGTCGCATCAGTCATGTCCGACTCTGTGTGACCCCATAGACGGAAGCCCACCAGGCTCCTCTGTCCCTGGGTTTGTCCAGGCAAGAGTACTGGAGCGGGTTGCCATTTCCTTCTCCAATGCATGAAAGTGAAAAGTGAAAGTGAAGTCGCTCAGTCGTGTCTGACTCTTAGCGACCCCATGGACTGTAGCCTACCAGGCTCCTCCGCCCATGGCATTTCCCAGGCAAGAGTACTGGAGTGGAGTGCCATTGCCTTCTCTGCAGATTTCCTGTAACATCATACAAAAACCAAAATGAGCTTTTTAGCCAATCCAATAAAACAAAACAAAACAAAATAAAATTGATACTACGGGTAACTAAATACTCTCAATAGAAGAGTATCAATGAGTCTATGTTTCAGAAAAAGATTTTTTAAAATCCACACAACTGAAATCACATCAACAACTAATGCTTACAGTCGGCTCGCCCTTATATGACATTTCAGCATTTCATAATTGGGTTTTAACATGCGCTTACACCGACAGCATCTTATTTCATTATCAGGGCGTCACAATGCGGCAGGTGGCCTCACTCTCACGTATAGGCGCATAAACAACGGCTCCAGGGGTTACAAAAATTGGCCAAGGTGTTACTGATGGAAGAGGCGTTAGAAGCCATTCTGACCCCATTACACCCGTGCATCCTTTCATTAAAGAAGTGCAATATCTTAGGACTGACAAGTTCATCTTTAAGCAAAGGAGAGAGAAAAGACAAACCCTCATTATAGAAGATTTAGATTTAGTGCAATCTGGAAAAAAAAGTCGTTTTGCCCGTAGATAATCAGCAGCTCTGAGTAGCCATTGGGTCACCTTATCTACAAAAAGGTATACAGCTCAGCCAGGATGGAGAATAAAGATGGATGGCTATAGGAGGAGGAGAGAATTATTAACACCAGATAAAAATGCAGGCCATTTATCTCTCCAAGGCCAGGAGGCTGGTACAGCTGGAGATGTGTGTGCTGTGTGTGATGGGAGGAAATAGGGCTCTGTTAGCACTATTTTAGCTGGTATCTTTCAATGCGGTTACCACACGAGTGATAAAGACACCTCAGAAGCCCAATTTAAATCCAAGTGTCTTATATTTAATCAAATAGCTTTGTGAGGCTGATTAAAAAGATTAAATTAAGTCTGAAAAGAAAGGGAGACATTTCCACATTTTCTCATCGACTAGTCTTGTTTCTAATGGAGCCTGACTGCATCCACCCCACATGATTTATGGAATGCTTACTGCTGTCAGGGTCTGGGTGCATAGAGTGGAGACACAGCAAGCTGCCACTCCTCCAGGAATTTATATCGTCCACAGGAGAAGGGAGAACAGCTAGCCTTATTAGACATGATACACGGATGCATGATAGAAGTGTGTGAAAAGGGCTAGGGACTTTTCCAGTGGTCCAGGGGCTACGAGTCCAGGTTCCCAAGGCAGGACCTGGGTTCAATACCTGGTCAGTGAACTGAAGGCTGTGAACTAGATCCCACAGGCCCCAAGTAAAGATCTTGTGTGCTGCAACCAAGGCCTGGTGCAGCCAAATAAATAAATATTAAAAGAGGGCTCAAAGTGGTCCTTGGCTCTCATGAGGGGGACAGGAGGACATTTTTCACTGTGGCTTAAAGAACAGGGCAGTATGGGAGAGGGTGTTCCAGACAGAGGGAGGGGAAATGAAAATGACAGACAAGTGATGAAATGGTAGCAGTATTATTAGCAGTGCTGTGTTAACAGACCTTGAGTGTTTTCCATGGACACACCAGTGTTCCAAATACTTAACATCTATTAGCTCATTTAATCGTAAGAACCTCCTCAGATAGGCATCATTAGGCCCATTTTACAGATCAGGGAAGTAAGGCACAGAGATGTTAAGTAACTTCCCCAAAGCCACCAGGAAGTAGAGAATTCCGTTACAAGCTCAGCCGTCTGGGCCCCAAGGCCATGATTCTGACCAACGCAGTGCCTTCCAGGGATAGGTATGCGGTGTGTTTGAGGAAGATCCATTTTCCAGTTCAGCTAGATTACAGAGCTTCTCAACCCCGGCACCAGTGACATTTGGGACTGGACAACTCTTTGCGGCGGGGGGCTGTCTGTCAGGGGCGATGTTCGTAGAAGGTTTAGGAACATCCCCGGCCTTTGTCCACTAGACAAAGACGCCTGTGGCATCTCCATCCTGCAGTTGTGCACATCAGCGATGCCTCCAGACACTGCCCCGTGTTCTCAGGGGCACAACTGCCCCAGTTAAGAATCACTGGATAAACATACAATGTGTGAGATCCAAGAGAGGCAGGGAAGCGTTATCAGAGTCCCACTGTGAACATCCTCTAGGTCTATGCTGAAGGCTGTGAGAATGCAGACTGCAGAAGGAAAGGTGCCACCTGGGGTTTAGTAAGTGAGGAGCTACAGAAAAGATATAACTTGCAAAAGCATCAGGGCAGGAGGTCCTGTGGGAGTCAACACAGACTTCTGAGTTCTCAGGTTAGGAGCAGGATGTGTTCAGGCTTTATAAATTATATGTTCAAAAATCCTAAAGCTAAAGATAGCAAAGGAGAATATACAAGAACAGAGGACCAGTCCAGGCAGTCATTTCACCTACTGGTCCCTGGAATGCAGCCAACCTCTGACCGAAACCTCAGAACTCCAAGTTTCATTTTAGGCAAGAAAGCTCCTGGATCTGGGGAGGAAAAGAAAAACTAACCACTCAGTTTCCCTAAGAGGCTGCAATGTCAGATCCCATGGCACTGTAGAAGGGTGAACACAGTTATGGTTCTGTCAGATTCAGAGAGTACATTTCTGCATAAATATTTACTGGACACTTGGCCACCATGGGAAAAAAAAAACAATGGAAACATTTTCTCCCCAAGTTTCTATGTGTGCTAAGCTGCTTCAATCATGTCGACTCTTTGCGGCCCCATGGACTGTAGCCCGCCAGGCTCCTCTGTCCATGGGATTCTCCAGGCAAGACTACTGGAGTGAGTTACCATTTCCTTCTCCAGGGGCTCTTCCCAACCTAGGGGTTGAACATATGTCTCTTATCTCCTGCACTGATAGGCAGGTTTCTTTACCACTAGCACCACACAATTACAAGCCAAAGATGTTTATGTTCAGAACAGCAGTTTTATAAATGGGAATAAAAGGTGTATGAACCTTCTAAATATTCTACAATAAACATACTACTTTTGTAAAGCCAAAGATGGTTTTAAAATGATCTAACTCAGAATTGTACCTCATGATAAACACCCACCTAATTAAACAATTACATTCATTCCTCAAACATCCTTCTTTTCTATTACCTGTTTTGATTTCTAGTGAGTTATTTTTCATGTCACTGGGAAGGATTAGACAGAAGTATTTTCTTAGCCCTCTTTACAAAGCTGCAATGACCATTTTGAACCTAGTACAGTTGCGGGCTTCTGGCTTACGTCATAGTTTTGAAGATGGAATTCTCTTGGGGAAAAAAATAACTTGATTGCCTAAAGAAAAGTAACCCAATCTCTGAGAAAGCCAACAACACATCTCTGACAGAAAGCCATCTGAGGGTCAGGGCCCAGGGCTTTGGAATCAGACCTGGCATAACTTTGAGGCCAACATCTTCCCATCTCAGCTGTCTTATCTGGCAATGCGGGGATGTGAATAACTTCATTAATCAGGTTCTTTCAAGGCTGCATGAGGTGGCTGGCCTGAACTATATGATCAGGAGTACAGCTAACGTTCAGTCCTAGGTATCCCTTCCGACCCAGAACTTATAAGATAAGAGAATCATTCAGGACTCTGGGAGATCACACCAACCTTGCAATCTCTTGGAGATGTTTCTTGTGTTTCTTGGAGGTAAGGAAATGGCCTCCCTTCTATAAGAGCACATCCCGGTTACTTTGTGAACCTCTCACAAGTTAAGGATAAAACTGCCCCCACAACCCATCTCACTTTGGTCCCAATGAGATGCTGGAATTGTGAGATCCAAGCCTCTCTCTCAGTACCAGTGCTCCCAGGAATAATCTCGGACTCCTGGCTTGCACTATAGTGCAAAAAGATGTAATAGAGAATGCTCTCTCTTCAACAGCTTTGTTTAAAAAAAAAAAAAAAAGATTCTCAAGTAGGATGGTGAAGTCAAGTTCAGGCATTAGACTAATACTTTGAAATTTTAAATTTCAAGCTTTCCAGTTTGTCTTTGAAGAAAAATGCTAAGCTTTTAGATTCTTCATAAGTATTAAATAGGTTTAATCATAAATGCCCTGCAATATGTGCTTTGTTCCTTTTATTTGGAGTCTAATTGAAATTTCTGATTAAACAGGATAAATTATACACAGCAGCCATTGTAACAGACAAACAGCTACCAAGAAGTTTAGTTTCTGTACTGATGAAAGGCATGTAAAGACATCAAAACTCAAACATCTGCAAGGCACTGGTGGGAAAAGGCGACACTGTGTGATGCCGTGTGACATTTGAAGGGCAGTGGACAGCTGGTGTGAGTGTAAGCAGTTTTAAGATGTCAGGAAGAAATTCAGATCACAGGATTAGGGGATCAGCCCTCATTTCATAGGTGACTTCTTCCTTTGCTTCAGAAGTGAAAACACTTTCTTCTTCTCTAAGACAGATGTTAACAGAACAGAAGGCAAGCAGCCAGAAAGAGCCGTGGATAAACTCCCGAGAGGGCAGGGAAAATGAGGCTCCCCCACCTCGTCTCCTCCAGAGAAACAGGAGCGTGAAGTTGTTCAGACCATCTGGGGACTCGGTTGCTGGGTATGCGGTGGGGCTTGCGAGCTTAGGGCTGTGCAGTAGTGAGGGGCTTAGACAGAACAACATTTGGGACATCTGTTGGCATGCTGCCCAGCCTTGCCCTGAAGATGCTTCCTTCTCAACACCAAGGCACCTCCTTGGCCACCGGAGGCCTGGGCCTAGGAGCTCACACAGCAGATACGTGACATGTGGTTGTCTCTATTTCACATCATCCCTTCTGGCCTCAATAACAGTTGGAGGAGGAGTGTAATCCAACCAGTGGTATGAGCTTCATTCAGCAAACTCCCTCTTAGCCTGAAGAGCAAATGGTCAGTGAACAGGGATCCCTAAAGGAAGAGGCTTTTCATTAGAATTGTTCAGAAATTAAACCCTAGGTTGAACAGAGCACAGTTCAGTTCAGTCGCTCAGCCATGTCCGACTCTTTGTGACCCCATGAAACGCAGCATGCCAGGCCTCCCTGTCCATCTGAAATCAAACTCTAGGTTGAAGAGAGCACAGAACAGTTTATGAAAACCCAGTCTGCTAATTACCGTCTCCGGTTAGAGAGTTCCAGGTGCCTAGCTTTACGGTGATGGGAGCTGTTCTCTTCCTTCTTGCTGCATGTTCACCGCTGAGCCCTGTCGCTGGCAGGTGGTAGCTGGACAGTCCACCTTTGGAACGAATACCTAAAATACACCAGGACGGGTGACGCTAGTACTTTCAACTAACGTTAACACGACCCTGTGGATTCTGTGGCAGCAGAGGGTAAGAGCAGAGGAGGAGGAGAAGGAAAAGTTGTTCTTCTCACTTTTCCTGTTTAACTGAGAGCCAAGCTTCTGCTCTGAGGGGAAAGCGAAGCCGCAGCAAAAATGCAAAGAGAATCCACGTAACTCATTCTGGACACTTCTGCTTGTGCGGTCCCAGGTCCTAGAGTTAAGGAATAATTGAGGAGCTTTTCAAACTCTAATGTCCATGTGATCACCAAAGGATACTGTTAAGCTGCAGCTACAGAGATGCATCAGCTCAGTATGTGTCTAACAAGTTCCTGGGTGATGCCCTCAGCGGAGGTCTTTGGACTGCATTTGGGATTGCATGGGCTGAAGGGACGCTGAAGGAAAATGCCGATCATGCCCAAATTTCCCCAAACATGCTGACTTTAAAGCCTAACTCTTGGGAAAGATGTGAGTCCACTAGACACCAGCATTTAATCTAGCCTCATGGAGTCACCTTATAATTAAATAGTGAATGTGAAAACTTGATGTCATTCAACTGTCTACTGTTATGTGAATATGTTTCTGTCTCAGCAGAAAACATAAAAATATGGCTAGTTGTAATTTCACTTACAAGGTGTTTGAGGTTATTCTCGCAAGGATAATGGCACTTGCACCTAAAGTAATAAAAAGATAAATAATAACATATTCAAGACCCATCTGCACTGTCTTATATACTGATCTTAATTACAGACTGCACATTTTCATCTAATTGCTAATAGTAAGTCAGCTCTGGAATAATTAGGAGGAGGAAGACTTATCATCATTGAAACAGAGTACGCAAACACTTTTGTTTTTTTCAAATGTCACTATGACATTAAAAAAAATTCAGAAGAGAAAGACAGTAATAACAAAGTGAATGCAAATATTAGTCCAAGATCGAAGTCTAGGAAAGGGGGCTCAGACAATCCCTGGCTGAAATACAGATGTTCTGACGCTTTGGTTCTCAGCACTGGCTGTCCCCTGGAAGCACCTGGAGACCTTTTAACCGACACCCATGCCTGGACCCCACCACCCCGGGTTCTAGGTTGTTGCATTAGGATGGGGTGCGGGCAGCTATAGAGTTAAACGTCTCCCCCAGTGAGTCTACTGGCCGGTAGGGCAGAGACCCTTGCTCTCATGTAGAGTGTCTCCACTGTGGTCCCCAACCAGCAAGATCCACATCACCTGGCGATGCAGGCCAATCCCACATTCCTGGCCTCTCCCTGGACCTGCCGAAGCAGAGGTCCTAGGCTTGGGGCCCAGCCATCGACACCTCGACCCATTCTCAGGGTGAGTCTGGTGCGTGCTCCTGGAAGTTTTTCCCTGAGCATTCTGAGGGCCCTGTGCTTCTCACCCAGAGACTCTTATGTGGGGCCGCTGCAGTATCTCACATAGAGATCTCCCTGTTGGAAAGCTTACAGCGTGGGCTCTGGTGTTAATTCCAGAGAGGATACCACCACCTCCAGTCTGGGAATCTCGGTAAAGGAAGGAAACCTAAGATTTAATGGCTACTATGTTACCCCCCAAATATGATCTTGTATAACAGGCTTGAATATTTTTATGATAAGAAACTTGCCAGCATCCGGTCTACTCCTATTCATCTTCAGATGCTCACTAAGTACAGACTCTCTACTTAAAGTATTTACAAAGATGACTCGTTTATGCTTGGCCATGGTCTCCCATGATGAATGCTGTAATATGAATTTGACCCCTGCACAAAATGCACGTCAGGGAGGTTTTGAGATATGTGACGGCCATGTGGTTTCTTACAAAACTTACACCAAATTCTTTGCCTTGAGAACACATAGAAAGTTCATTTTTCAACCCAATAACTTAAAAGCCGTTGTTAGAAAGCCAAACCGATAGTTTACATTCTCTTGTCTCCAAAATAAATATCCTTTGCTGGTGGCGGTTAAGTCGCTAAGTCATGTCTGACTCTTGTGACCCCGTGGACTACACGCAGCCTGCCAGGCTCCTCTGTCCGTGGGTTTCTCTAGACGAGAAAATTGGAGTGGACTGTCATTTCCTTCTCCAGAGGATCTTCCCAACCCAGGAATCGAACCCAGGTCTCCTGCATCTCAGGCAGGCCCTTTGCTCCTCATGCCCAGTATCTAGAACTCTCACCCCTGCTGGGTTCAATTGATCAGCACTCAGAACAACAAGACCGTTAGTAGACTACTCACGCATTCCATGTATACCTTAGAATGACACTTTTCCATGTCTTATTGGCATATGTGAAAAAAGATGATATTTATAAGGCATATCTGGTCAACTGAAGAAGATTTGGGGGAATCTACATAAAACTTATTTTAAAATCCATATTATTCATAAGTGTATTACTCAATCAAAAGCTTCAAAGAAGAGATTAACTACTGAATTTGTATCAAATTTGAAAACCTAACATTTTCCATTTTTTTTTAATGAAAATTTGGGCTTCCTTTCATGAAAAGATAGTTCCTAGCAACTTAAATACACAAAATGGCTATGAACCATTCCCTGTTAAGACTTTGATGATGATCTCTTCAAATTCTTAATAGAGAATATAAATGAAAAACTTTGTATGAGGAGATGTTCAAAAGTTTGAAAGCATTTTTTTTACAATAATTCAGAATTGTGTAACAGCCAAATCTATAAAGAATACAATCACTTCTTAATTTAAAAAAAGTAATACTAAAATGTCTTGTTCACATTTTGTGAACACATTATTTGTGAACAATAATGTGAACACATTTTGAATTCTGTTCACGCATTTTTCCTCTCAAGCGTTTTAAATAATCATGATGTTTTAATTCTTCGTTGCACTTGTACTGTTAGAGCGGTTACCACGTTAGCATGCCTCCAAACATGTGCATCAGTCACAAATGGACAGAAGTATCGACGCATGTGTAAATGCAATAAAGAGAGAATATACGGATGTGGACCAGCAAGAGGCCCACCAGCCACGGTACTCAATCGATCCCAATGCTGTGGTGGTTTTCGCCATGTGTCTATGATGTGTGTTAGTCGCTCAGTCATGTCTAACTCTTGGCGACCCCATGGACTGTAGCCCACCAGACTTCTCTGTCCATGGAATTCTCCAGGCAAGAATGCTGGGGTGGATTGCCATTCCCTTCTCGCGAGGAACTTCACAATCCAGGGATCGAACCCTGGTCTCCTGTGTCTCAGGCAGATTCTTTTCCGTTTGAGCTACAGGGAAGTCTGTGGGTTTTGCCAGACATTGACATGAATCAGCCACGGTGTACACGTGTCCCCTGCTCCCGAACCCCTCCCACCTCCCTCCCCATCCCATGCCTCTTGGTTGTCCCAGGGCACCAGCTTTGAGTGCCCTATCTCATGCATTGAACTTCAACTGCTGATCTGTTTCCCATATGGAGACATACATGTTTCAGTACTATTCTCGCAAGTCATCCCACCCTTGCCTTCTCCCACAGAGTCCAAAAGTCTGTTCTTTATATCTGTATCTCTTTTTCTGTCTCGCATTTAGGGTCATCATTACCATCTTTCTAAATTCCATATATATGCATTAATATACTATATTGGTGTTTTTCTTTCTGACTTACTTCACTCTGTATAATAGGCTCCAGCTTCATCCACCTCATTAGAACTGATTCAAATGCATTCTTTTAAATAGCTGAGTAATACTCCATTGTGTATATGTAGCACAGCTTTCTTACAGTAGCTTTTCTAAGGCCTGGTCAAGGGATGTGTGGGCTTCCCTAGTGGCTCAGTGGTAAAGTATCCACCTGCCAGTGCAAGAGATGCAGGAGATATGGGTCAGGAAGATCTCCTGGAGGAGGAAGTGGCAATCCACTCCAGTATTCTTGCCTGGGAAATCCTATGGACAAAGGAGCCTGGTGGGCTACAGTCCATGGGGTCACAGAAGAGTCAGCCTACTGTGCACACATGCACACGTGAAGGATGTATAGGTGTCGGTAACACAAAGTGATGGGAAAGGCCTCCAGGCAAAGAGAAGAACATGTGCAAAGGCCCTGTGGTAGGAGCAGGGCAAATACAAAAGGCTGAACCAAGGTCGGTGTGACCAGAAGGAAAAGATCAAGGGCAAATGCAGTTCTTGATAAAGATCCCCGAATAATTGTCGAGTCACACAGAAATGTATAGAGCAAGTTAGAACCATCAGTCTTTAGTCTAAAATTGCTGCAGAGTCCTTGAAAAGTTTTAAGCAAAGGAAGTGAGAATACAAAGAACAGATAATGTAGTTTATATTTTTAATATAAATCACTTCAGCAAGTGTGTGAAGTAATAGGTACACGTAGACATCTAGAATTTGGTTTGGAGATATTTCACTGGTTGAGGTGATGATGTCAGCTTTGACTATAGAGATGGGGATGGAGATTAAAATAATAGGAGATAATGCTTCAGAGGTGAAAGCAACAAGATTTGAAGATTAGCTGGCTTTCAATTCCACTTCTTCACCTGTAAGAAATTCCACTGACTTGCACTCCAGTGCTAACCTACACACTGACTGCTGTGGCCCCGGACATGCATCAACAAAGTGGTTTGGTGCCATATTTACAGAATGCAGTGCCTGGATTCAGTTGGTTGGATCTGTTATCACTTAACTGTGCTTTTGAAGTGGAGGGTAGTCTCCCCAATTCATAAGGCCAATTGTTTCGTGAACTTTATGAAGATACCTTTATGTTTGCCTCTCTATATTATATGCATGACCCTATGCATTACTTTATATTTGTGAAGAGTTTATGTCAGTTACAATGTTTAGGGGGAGCAGTCCTCAAAACTGCCCCTGCTCTTATACAAAATGCAATCCTGGAGTATCTCCAAACCACCCTGAGACTGGTTAATTTTCTAGAAAGCCTTACTGCAAGCTGTTAGACTCACAGCTATGGTTTGTTATGTGAAAAGGGCACAGATTAAAATCAGGCAATAGAAGAAGTGCATAGCACAGAGTCCAGGAGACAAGACACACAGGGAGCTTTCACTGTCCTCTCCCTGATGGAGTCAAGACGCATGGATATACCACAGTCACAACAAAGGATGTTCACTTGACCTCGCTGTTCAGAGTCTCAGTTAGGGCTCCCTTCTATCTGCATGACTGACTGACTGACTGTAGGGTTGAACTCAGTCTCCAGGTCAACCGATATGACCCAAAGTTCCCTAAATCACATTGTTACTATCTGGATAGCCTAAGGCATCCAGGCAAACAAATGTTTCATCCCAGGATCCAGTAACAAAAGGTCAGACCTCTTTTTTTGGCAAGGTTTAATTATTTACAATATGCAAATAACATCAAAAGCTAAGGATTTATGCTACTAGCAGTAGAAAAGTAGTTCAAGTTAATACTGCATTGAAATGAGAGGGTAAATTTGTAGAAATATGCTCTTTTTCTTCTAAAAAGTTGACTACACAAACCAAGGTTAGATCTCACGTTACCCAGAATTAGTTTTATCTGTTAGAAAGCTTCCCATAAGAATTTCTCTGTTTGTCTTTACTGACCTCAAAATCCTACTTCCTGTGGCCAACTAGGGAAAGTGCAGCTTTTTAAATCGCTGAAAAGGGAAGTCCACTTTAGCATTTTTATTTTATTTCTCCAGATTCTGAGTTTCTTGATTTAGTCATTTCTCGCTTATTGTATCGGTTAATGGACCAGATTCTAAGGTCTTTCCTTCATTTGGCTGAGGAAAAACCACCGGGAAACAGAGAGACAGGATGGTTTCCTGTTTAGCATGACTACTGCAGACACCTTGCCACTCAGTAACATCCACCAGTTTCCAGAGTAAGTTGGCACAGTCACTGATACTCGATCTATTTTTTTAATTGACATCATCAATTTTAAAGAAAGATGCAAATATTATTTACAGGATCCAAGCAGATGGTGCAACCATTATGGTCACCAGAAGTTTCCAGAACCATTTAGGCCAGATGTTTCCAGAGAATGCCTTAGAACTACTCTGACACTTGCTGTCTCTGAACATGGAATGTGAAGTCCCCAAATCAAGGTAAATTGGAAGTGGTCAAACAGGAGATGGCAAGAGTAAACATCAACATCTTAACAATCAGTGAACTAAAATGGAGAGAAATGGGCAAATTTAATTCAAATGACCATTATATCTACTACTGTGGAAGAAATGGAGTAGCCCTCTATAGTTAACAAGAGAGTTTGAAATGCAGTATTTGGGTGCAGTCTCAAACATGACAGAATGATCTTGGTTCATTTCCGAGGAATCCATTCAACATCACCGTAATCCAAGTCTATGCCCCAGCCAATAATGCTGAAGAAGCTGAAGTTGAACTGTTCTATGAAGAAGTGGTCATAGCAAACTGGTCACAGCAAGCAAACTGGTCATAGCAAACACCCTTGTCCAACTACACAAGAGAGGACTGAACATCACTAGATGGTCAATACCAAAATCAGATTGGTTACATTCTTTGCAGGGGAAGATGGAGAAGCTCTATACAGTTGGCAAAAATGAGACCTAGAGTTGACTTTGGCTCAGACCATGAGCTGCTTTTTGAAAAACTCAGGCTTAAATTGAAGTAAGTAGGGAAAACCACTAGGCCATTCAGGTAGGTGTGCCCTTACAATTATACAGTGGATGTCAAGAAGGATTCAAGGGAGCAGATCTAGTAGATAGAGTGCCTGGAGAACTACAGACGGAGGCTCATGACATTGTACAGGAGGTGGAGACCCAAACCATCCCCAAGAAAAAGAAATGCAAGAACGCAAAATGGTTGTCTGAGGAAGCTTATAAATAGCTGAGGAAAGAAGAGAAGGTAAAAGCTAGGGAGAAAGGGAACAATACAGACACCTAAATGCAGGGTTCTGGAGAATAACAAGGAGAGATAAGAAGACCTTCTTAAGTGAAGAATGCAAAGAAGCAGAGGAAAGAATAGAATGGGAAGGACTAGAGAACTCCAAGAAAACTGGAGAGATCAAGGGAACATTGCATGTAAGGATGGGTACAATAAAGGACAGAAACAGTACAGACCTAATTAAGAAGCAGAAGAGATTAAAAAGAGGTGGCAAGAATACACAGAGGAACTATACACAAAAGATCTTAATGACCCGGAGAGCCACGATGGTGTGGTCATACAACTACAGCCAGACATCCTGGAGTGTGAAGTCACGTGAGCCTTAGGGAGCATTACTATGAACAAAGCTAGTGGAGGTGATGGAATATCAGGGTGAGCTATTTCAAATTCTAAAAGATGATGCTGTGAAAGTGCTATGTCAGCAAATTTGGAAACTTGGCAGTGGCCGCAGGACTGGGAAAGGTCAGTGTTCACTCCAGTCCCAAAGGGCAATGCCAAAGAATGTTCAGACTACTGTGCAATTGCACTCATTTCACATGCTAACAAGGTAATGCTCAAAATTCTTCAAGCTGGGCTTCAGCAATATGGGAACAGAGAACTTCCTGATGCACAAGCTAGATTTAGAAAAGGCAAAGGAACCAGAGATAAAACTACCAACATTTGTTGGGTCATAGAGAAAACAAGGGAATTCCAGGAAAAACATCTGCTTTGTTGACAACGCTAAAGCCTTTGACAGTGTTGATCACAACAAACTCTGGAAAACTAGTAAACAGCTGGTAATGCCAGACCACCTTACCTGTCTCCTGGGAAACCTATATATGCAGGTCATGAAACAACAGTTAGAACCAGACGTGAAACAATGGACTGGTTCCAAACTGGAAAAGGAGTATGTCAAGGATGTATATTGTCAACCTGCTTATTGAACTTCTGTGAAGAATACATCATGTGAAATGCCTGGCTGGAGGAATCACAAGCTGGAATCAAGACTGCCAAGAGAAATATCAACAGCCTCAGATATGGAGATGGTACCACTCTAATGGCAGAAAGTGAATGTAAACTAAAGAGCCTCTTGATTAGGGTGAAAGAGGAGAATAAAAAAGCTGGCTTAAAACTCAACATTCAAAAAACTAAGATTATGGCATCTGTTCCATCAATTCATGGCAAACAGATGGGGAAAAAGTGGAAACAGTGACAGACTTTATTTTCTTGGGCTCCAAAATCACTGCAGATGTTGACTGCTGCCACGAGGATTAAAAGACGCTTGCTCCTTGAAGGAAAGGAATCCACCTGGAGAGGGTTAACTAGGATGAAGACTTTGAGGTCGGTAGTGATGGTTGGAAAATATTAATCTGCGTGACATCTGATGTCCTAGGGTTGGACAATATCTCCCCCCTCATTCAGCAACCTCCCGTGGGCCTAAGAAGGTACCTGGGACCAGGGGTGCGTAGAAGGGTACATGGGGTTGAGCTTTCTTTCTCAAGGAAAACATTACATATAATTTATATAGCAATATCAATACTATAAATAATATTGTCTATTATTTATGTATTTTATGATATATATATATTACATCTAATTTTAACATTGCAAATCATGTTTTAAACATGGCATTGGGTCATCAGGAAGTAGCCCAGAGAGTGAGGGGGTGTGGAGGTTGCCACATGGGCCCCTCTCCTCTGTATCAACCAGAGCAACTTCTCCATCTTCTGATATACATTTATGTGTGTGTATGTCAATGTGTGTGTGAATATGTGTATATGTATATATACACACACACATACATGTATATACAAATACAAATACACATACACACACACACACACACACATATCTGTTGTCATTGTTTGTTTTTGGCTTCCCAAGTAGGATTTATTTGAGTTCGGATTCTAAACAAGTTTGAAAGCTTCTGATTTCAATAAGCAGCTCAGTATTTCTCAAACTCCCTGCTTTGGTTTAGAGACACTTATTTGAGGGGTTCTAGGATTCCCAGGTGGCGCTAGTGGAACTTGCCCGTCAGTGTAGGAGACAAGAGACGCGGGTTCGATCCCTGGGCAGGGAAGATCCCCTAGAGAAGGGCATGGGAACCACTCCAGTATTCTTGCCTGGAGAATTCCACAGACAGAGGAGCTTGGTGGGCTACAGTCTATGGGGTCACAAAGAGTCGGACATGACTGAAGTGACTGAGCAGGCACTCACCCTATAATTTCTGAACCCCTTTTCTCCATAAGAGGGAGCTGGTATCCACAGATGGCAGTACATAGGTCAGTGGACCATTGGACTATTCTGGGTTCTACTCTCACTCTCCATATTTCAGCCTTGGGATGCCCATTAGCCACTCCCTTCTGCCTGCCCCAAGCTCCTTTTTTCTCTGTCACCTGTGGTTGTTCTAAGAATCTGACAGACCCTGGGATGGGACCTCTGATTTCTAAATGCTGACCAGCTGCACTGAAGTATAAGACTCATATTCTTTCATTCATTTCTAACTTAGGCATACATTTTTCAAAGAGGTTCAGTGTATCTCCTTATGAAGTATATCTAAATAACCATAATTAGCCTCATTATCTGGGCAAAACAATGCCTAATGGCACAGATCTGAAGCTATTTTCATTTTTAAAAAAAGACTCTCAGACTTGAGAACTTCCCAGGTCCCATTTTGCTGCAGCAAAAGGTTTTGCACCCAGTGGAACCCTGTCATTCACAAACACAGCAATTGCTGGAGATTACTAGTCATTTTCATTAAAGGTAATTTTAGGGTGATGTGTTTCACCTTGTCACTCATGTTCCTGGGTCCTTGCCAGATGGCACCACAAGGAATAATTCAGGATGCCAGCCAGAGCCCCAGACCTGAAGGATAAACCTGGATATTCCAGAGTAGACAACATCTCCCTAAATGACAGGGTGGAAGAAGGAGTCTCAGGTATTGGTCCTACAAGACAAGCGATGCTTAGTAGAAGATTCTGGGCTCTTTCTTTCCCCTGACTCAGGCTTCTGCTCCACTGAGTAGGATATGTTTGTCCAGCCTCATCAGCTTGGGATGGCAAAATCCTTGTAAGATATCAGCCTTGTCTCATCTCTCCCAACTCCCCATGTGAATGAAGTCGGAAGGCAGCACAAACCTCAGCCCGGCAGAAAGCTTGCACTCATCCTGAATGCTATACTAAACCAAGGAGACTTGGGGATGGGATGATGGCACAGCTTCACTATAACCATATGAAGCAAAGCATAGAGAATTGTGGCAACCATTTTGGTACCTCAAACTAAAGACTGAAATCCAACCTGGGTCCATGTCTGATCTACCAACTTTTATGAAGTGCACAGTCTGGTGTGAAATGTAAGTTCTCCTTTTAATTACATGTGCCATCGAGGTCAAGCCTGATAAACAGAACTCAACAGGGCTGTACATTTCCAGAAATGTCTGGTTGGTGGGCCAACAACAGCAGCATCACCTTGGGCTTGCTAGAAGCGCATACACTAAGGCTGCATCCCACGTTAACTAGGTAGGAGTCTAACAAGTCTAACAAGATCTCCACGTGGTTCACAGGCACATTACAGTATGAAAAGTGCTCTCTAACACCAGTCTGCTTGCCCAGTCCACCTCATGCTCGTGTACACGTGCATGTGTATTTGTTTATCTACCCTGCAGCCTGGCCGCATCAACCACGGGCCGCCAACACATCCTTCCCTCTGTGCAGAAACTCTCCTGGTGAAGAGCTGCTTGGATCCTGAAAGGCTATAACTGAGTCCATTCATTCCTAAGTCCAAAGAGACACCATCACCAGTCACAGCCAACCCTGTCCAGTGAAGGCGACGGTGCTGCATGGCTTAGTTCCCACCTATGAGACGTGCAGGTGGAAAAATACTACATCGATCTTGGTTCCAAGCCAAGAGCAGATGAAGCAGATGAACAGCTACCCAGCTGGTGGCTTCTGTTTCTGGCCAAAGCACTGGCTGAACCCAAGCTTCTCCTTGCCAAAAACATGGGCATTCCAGGCTCTCACAGGACCACAAACATGCCTCTCCATTTCAGAGAGAAATGATCCATTCCTCTCACCTGCTGCTGCTGTGGGGTTTGAAGAGACTGAACATCCCAACCAGGAATGTTTTCACCCTCACTAACAATATTTCAAGCCGAGTTTGATCCAGAAACTCTAGGGTCAAAATGTTTCGCATCTAATCTGTAGAGACTGGACACTTTTCCATGGATTAATCTGATACTCTCACTTGTAGAAGTTGATGTAACCAGCCCTAACAAACACAGAGCTCCTAAAAATTAAAGACAGTATGATTCCCAATGTGCTGATTCCTTGCTCCACTTCAGTGGGGAAAGAACTTGTTTCAACCCAAACTGGTTCATGGGAAAATAAATAAATATCACATATCACGCCTCCCTCGCAGCAGTATTCTGAGCTTCCTAAGGACTGGAGCGGTAGAACATGGCCTTTCAATGTTACAGCCCAACAGCCAGCAGGCTGACTAGAACGCACAGGATCTGTCAGTTATAGTGGCTTTCAGCCCTTCTTGTGCATTGTACCTATTTTTTTTGTAGTCAGTCCTGCCCTTTCCATTCTATATGCTTCTCCCTAATTTATACAATCGTTTTGAGGGGAAAAAAAAAAGTTTTCAAATTTAAAACATGCTTACAAGAAGACTATTTCTTTTTTAAAAAAGTTCCTTGTAAGCTAAAGGAAACTGTGTGTTTAGAGGAGGGGCAGTGATGGGGGTGGGTAGTTAGACAATAAGTCTTTACCTCAAGGAATCAGAAAAACATTGCATGCCCTTCTCCTTTGAAATCTTTTGGGGAGTGTCTACGCAATTCTGAAGATACAAAAATTGCTTCAGCTGTAAGCGTTACTTGTTACCCAACTGCTCTGTGTGGCGGTAAATATTTCCTTGGGTGGAAGAGTCTTAAGGAGAGCCATTATGTAATTTGCTAAAGTAGTGAAGTGGCTATATCCGTGGAATGATTACAGCACGCTAAATACAGTCGATACCCATTTCTAAGGAAGCATCTTAATGTTCTAAGAGCCTGACACGCCACACATTCAATGTTGGTGTTCCTGGTACTCAGAGGTGGCACTGCGTGCTGTTCAGCTTAAGGGACTGTGACAAGAAAATACTGTTTTTCCTATAGGGATAATGACTTAGTTGACCATGAGTAAATAAGAATGATTAAAGATTACTGACTGACAATAAAATCCCTTACAGTAAGGAAAATATATTTGTTACCTTTGAATGAAAAAAGGAGTGATGGCTAGTGAGAAATATGGAGGCCCCGTGAGGATCACCTAGACTCCCTGAGAGGTCGCTAAGGACCAGATCAGCAGGGCAATGGCTTGTTGACGCAGCTGGGTCTTCATTACCAACTCGTATGTTCGAACTGAGGTCAAGACTCATAGGAGATTCCTTTATCAAAGATGGTGGTTAGGAAAACAGATCAGTGAGGTGTGTTTTGTAAGAACTGGCTCTGCTGCACTCCCTGGGAAGCAGTGCCTGGTCTGGTTTCTCTGGCCCCCAAGGAGGAAGAACAAGACAAGCCACAGAGCAAGGAAGATGAACCTGGGTTCCTGCCTCTGGGCTGGTGGGAAGAGGAAATTTGAAACTGCCACCCTCCCAGAGAATAATCTTGAAATAGCCTCTGGAAGCTCTACCCCCTGGGTATTGGGTCTGTGCAAGGCCCAGAAATGGTGCCAATCTTCCTGGGGAGGTTGATAGCGTTGAGAGGCAATGGAGAGGAACACAGGGCTACTTACAGAGGTCAAACCCAACAGCATGGTGCTCAACAAATGTTCCCTGTTAAATCTGAATAAACATCCACACCGCTCAAACAACACACAAACCTCGGAGCATCTGTAGGGAGGACGCTCCAGAGACGCACTTCGGCTGCCCAAGCAGAGCAACCCATACCACACTGTGCTTTAACTTGCCAAGTGAAACACCACACATGCCAAAGGCTGGGGACACAAGTAAAGGAGAGTCCAGAACCGAAAGCTACATAGAGTCCCTTAGTAAGCAAACCGGAACTTTGGAATCGCTTATGGCTCCAAAGTGAGTTTACAAAGGAATTCATTACACAGTTCCTACTAAATGAGCGGCCTGTCTCTTATGATTGAAGTAATTTATTTCTATACTATGTTTCCAGCTGAAATGAAGGAGATGGAAGTCTACTTGGCCGTTCATTGGGAACTGATAAAATACTAATAGTGAATGCTTTTGAAATGATTCCTAAGTGCCAGTGTTATGTGATCCTTAGAACCCCTCAATGAATAGTTTCTGTTGGTATTCCTAGTGAACAGTGAAGTAAACTGAACCACAGCGGCGTGAACTGAACTCCCCGACATCACACAGGAAGTGGCAGAGCAAGGATTCCGACTCCCAGTCCCATTCCAGAGTCTCAGTTAGTACCTCGTCCCACCTATATATGCTGAGAGAAAGGAGAGAGAACGCGAGAGATGACAAATTCAGCTCTCTTTTAATTTTTTAATCACATACTTCTCTATTTTTTCATCATCTCTCACCATATTGTGTGTGTGTGTGTGCGAGCGCGCGCATGCACCTGGAGCTCCCAGGTGGCACTAGTGGTAAAGAACTTGCCTGCCGATGCAGGAGATGTAAGAGACACAGATTTGATTCCTGGGTGGGGAAGATCCCCTACAGGAGGAAATGGCAACCCATTCCAGAATTCTTGCCTGGAGAATCCCATGGACAGAGGAACCTGGTGGGCTACAGTCCATGGGGTTGCAAAGAGTTGGACATGACTGAGCGAGCACACACATGTGTGCCCTTTCCACTTTCCTCATCTCTACCTCCTCCTACAAGCTGCAGGACTTCAGGGTACTGCCCTGGGCCAGGNCCAGAATTCTTGCCTGGAGAATCCCATGGACAGAGGAACCTGGTGGGCTACAGTCCATGGGGTTGCAAAGAGTTGGACATGACTGAGCGAGCACACACATGTGTGCCCTTTCCACTTTCCTCATCTCTACCTCCTCCTACAAGCTGCAGGACTTCAGGGTACTGCCCTGGGCCAGGCTCTCCTCCTCAGTGTTATTCCTCCCACCAAAGTCTTCACCAGTATCTCCCTTTGACCCTTCCCTTCCACTAAACCTACCCTGTGTCCTAGAGTATAAGCAAAACCTCAAGGTTTAGTTCAAAAGTCCGGAGCTTTGACCAGTAGAGAGCTTTCCAACATGCTGTGAGGGACGTCTTCCTAATTCAGAGATGTGAGAATGGAGACACACCCCTCCCCACCCCCAACCCAGCCCATTCACGTCCCACTGATGGCGCACAAGCTGTCTCCTCTTTATAGTCCATTCTAAAATGCCTGCTCCTCTGGCCAACAATTCCCCACACTCATTCCATAACCACCCAAGGGCTAGGACGCACTGACTGCCCTCATTCCCATTTCTTCTGCCTACAGAGAAAATAATGCTTTTCAGAATATGAACGGGGGCCTGGAAATTGACCATTATCCACTACCATTTCCCACAAAAGTGATACTAATATTTAGGACTTCATATGTCAACTTCTCAAGGCCCAGGGTGTACATTAAGAAGAGGAGAGCATCTGCAAGCTTTTATGGAAAAGGGAATAAGCAGGAATGGACAGAGCCGAGTTTGCTCGTGCAGTGCCTCTGAGGACACTGAGATGCAATGAAATAAACAGCCCCCATCTAAGCTGAATACATAACATAGTTAATTCGGATACCCTAATCCCATGGGTTGAATGATTTCATTTTTTATTGTCAGTTCTGTTTCAGAAATGGATATTTGGGCTGTATTTACAGGACATCAAAACAGCCGGTTGAAAGGAAGTGGATTCATTCAAACTGATTTCAGTAAAACTCTGATTAAGTAGTGGGCAAGGGAAGGGGTGCGCAAGGCTTATTGAATTTTCTGGTTTGACGGGGTTACCTGGTAGCCTCTCTTTGTTTCATCCCTTACTGTTGAAATTCTTATTTTCAAAAACGTATCACTTCACTCTGTTTATTTGGTGAAGCATGTTGAGCATGATTTAATCTTTCTTTGCTCAGATGGGAGTTCTGAAAGGGCTTTGGGTTCATTTTTCAGACTGCTGGTGCTAGCTGTAGAAAGACTGAAAGTGTAGAAATTCAGAACACTGGTTGTCTTCCTGGAATTCTCTTAATTTCTTGAAAATGGATCGTTCTTTTCCATCACTCTTCTCAACTGCTGATTGAAGACTGTTTTCTTCTTCCCTGTCTAAAAATGGATGAACTAGAAGTGGGCCAGTTTGAGTTTTCATTTTGAAATCATCAGAAAAATGTATAGAAAATACTTCTAAAACTTTGATATTAAAAATATAATTGAAATAAGACTAATGTCTTTCCTAGTAAATAAATGAAAAGCACAGCCTTCTTGCTGACTGCAGATTTAGAAAGATCAGGTTGATTGGAAAATTTACAGCCAGTGATAGAATGTATAGCAACTGCTGGTATATTTATTGACCCCCACCCCGCCCCGGGAGAGACCAAAAAGAGTCAGCCATTCAGCCAAAGGTTTTTCCTATCGTAGATGTTTCAGTCCATGACCTTTCTGAACTGGTCTCCAGAGAGGCAACAGATAGAATATCCAAATGCAGAAATTATAACAAGCTAGAAACTTGGATTCAAATACAAGGGCCTGAGACAAATCAAACACTTGTCCTATTGAAAACTGATATGTCCTTGCTTCTGGACATCTGCTAGCAACCTGTAGCTCAGCAGATACAATGGCTCATTACCACCAGCAAGGGAGAAGCCTCGGTGCTGGACAGAAATGAGATTCCATTTCCAGGCATGAGCTTTTTCAGAAGCAGGGAGAAAGGATAAGGGTATTTAGAATGGCAAAATCTGCCCACTAGGAACAGAATCCTGCTCTCTACTTTTCAAAACCTGCTGCATTTTCTCAGTTCTCTTTTATGGGGGAAATATAGAGATGCTAGAGCAGGGCCTGACCTGTCATTGAACCCTGATCATTCATTTCCTCCACTCTCCAGTTTTATAATATTTCCATTTCTTAGAATTTTCTAGAAGTAGATGACCAAGAACAAAGCCCATCACAAGAGGATGTTCACAGTGGTTCAGACATGGACTGTGGAGTCAGACGGCCTGGCTTAGCTAGCTCTATGGTTGTGGAGTCCTACTTTACCTCTCTTCTCCCATCTGCAAAATGTGAAGAAAGAAAACACCTTCTTAGACCACTCATGTGATGAGCTGGGCACAACAAGCACTCTACAAATATTAACCGTTACCACTGATTCAACAAATTATCTTTAATTAACCATTTCAAATTATCCCTTCACGCCAGTGTCTAACAGCTTATGACTTTTGTTCAACTTCATCCCATCTTTTCCCTTCCTGTCCACTTTTCTCACAACTGACAAAAGAACCTTAATCCTAATAGTTAACGGATTCTGACTGATCATTGTAAGGGAGTGGCAGGTAGCAAGAGGAGGCCTTGGAATAAGACAACACTAAAAAGAGTAGGAAACAGTTATCCTAAGCTTCCAGAAGACCTCAGACACGAGAACATGGCATTCATGGAAGGTAGCCCAAAAAGAAATAAATGATTCACGTAGACACTGGGGATTTTAAAACTAAGACAGTAAACCACCAGCATACCAAGCCGGGAGGTGGACAAGAAAAGCCTGGAGTCACCACGTAAAAGACCTGGGGGGGGAAATTTGAGCAAAGCCTATTGGCCACGTCAGTGGTCTGGACCTCCTGGTTGACAGGCTGGTGCTTACATCTGCTCCGGGAAACACCACCAGGAGCAGAAAGGCACGGAGGACAGATTACCAGCAGGTGGCGGCCTTCAGAGCAGAGGAGTCTTTGCCAACCATTTGCTAACGTTGGCGGCCTTGGCATGTGCCTACAGTTTAGATTTTCTGCCAGAGCAGGCATTCTTTGAAGGTTATGGGGATTCCTTCTATGACTGTGCACCATCACAGTCCTAGAACCTAGAATGAAAGATGCCTCACATTAGGAATCTGGTAAATGTTTATCCACCAATTGCTGTTTTATCCCAAAGAGACAGGTAGTCATGGTGGCGGAATAGTGTGACTGTCACGGTAGTTTGAGGTGACATCTCCCAGGGAACAGTCGCTATCTCAGAGAACAGTTAACAGGAAATATTTGTCAGAAAAAAAAAAAAAAAAAAAAAAGAGTNAGTCATGGTGGCGGAATAGTGTGACTGTCACGGTAGTTTGAGGTGACATCTCCCAGGGAACAGTCGCTATCTCAGAGAACAGTTAACAGGAAATATTTGTCAGAAAAAAAAAAAAAAAAAAAAAAGAGTTCTATTCTCCTTAGCAATGCAGCAGCCTAGATTTTAAGAATTTCCTGTGTTGCTGTCACCAAAAGTAAAGGGATAGCCTAGAAATTAAAATACTTCTTTAGCCAAACCCTATCTCTCAGGGCCCACTGTTGTTTTCCGAAATGATGTGAAAATCTACCCACTGTGTTTCCGTGTTTTCTTTGCAACAGTACAGTCTCCTGCGCAGTGTAACACAGACTCAGAAAGGCACTTCCCCAAGGGTCTAAGGGTTTGCAATGAAGACTGAGTTCAGAGTTTAAAACTCTAGCACAGTGGGCAATTCCAAGTGTCACATCCATTTCTTCTTTAAATGACATCCTCTGAACAAAGTCTACCCTATGAAATACAGGACACCAGCTGAGTTTAGATGTGACCGTTTCCTGAGTTCCATTACCGTGTAGAGCTGACCAGCTTTCGGTGCTGACCTTAAGACCGTTGACCAGCAGAGGGGACGGTAGTGGTCCTGGTGGTGACAACTGCGTTTTCTTAAAGGTCCAACACTGTGCTAATCATCGGATCCTCCCAGCATCGTTAGCATCGCCACCTTGATTTTGTAAACAACTGAAAGGCAGGGAATCTGAGGCTTAGAGACCTGTCACAAGATCACGGCTTATAGAGCACAGCTGGGATTCCAGTCCCAGAACTCGGACATGAGAGCCGTCTAGTTAACCCCAACTTCACATCACCTCCCACACCACTAAGTGGATCTTTCTCATCTTTGGAGGAAGGCAAAGTCTGCATGATCTTCAGCATTTGTCCTCAGTCATCGTCTTTTCTCTGAATTTAAAGAGTGATCTGTGATCACAACGTCTATTTCAAACTTTCCCTCTAAGTCTGAACAAACATCCCATTTCTTTTTTTCAAAACCTCTGTTCTGCACTGGCTTCCTTGGGGAGAAGGAGGGGGCTACTGAACAACCTCGCCTACCCGGCTTTGATGTCAAGATCCCTCACTGCTTAAAGGAATACTTCTCGGTGTCCTGAAATCTATGTATCCAGAATGCCAATTCAATCATTACCAAGACCTCCTACAAGAGTCACTGCCTCCTACAACAGGCAGAACACTCATGGGGATTGGGGCATGGAATTTCAGGAAAGAAATCAAGGGGGGTTGATGCTGAAGATCAGAAAGCTGTGAGCTACAGAGAAGTTTCTTTGGAACTTCCTGTCCAGCTCTGCCTCGTAGAGAGTAGATAGTTGGTAAACATTTGAGTGAGAAAGATCTATGACCCCTGATGTCAGTTCCACCTCTCTGAGACCTCTCTCACTCTATCAATAACTAAAGTTCAAAAAAAGGTGGGGATATTTATTATGACAGGATGTATTTGTTAGGCTCCCTAACTCGTGATGTCTTTTTTAAGTTCAGTTCAGTCACTCAGTTCAGTTCAGTCGCTCAG
The DNA here is from genome assembly GCA_006410675.1 of Oreotragus oreotragus. Lineage (NCBI taxonomy): Eukaryota > Metazoa > Chordata > Mammalia > Artiodactyla > Bovidae > Oreotragus > Oreotragus oreotragus. The sequence continues at coordinate 144,364 of SJYX01014029.1, read as the reverse complement.
TCGTGTCCGACTCTTTGCAACTCCATGAATTGCAGCACGCCAAGCCTCCCTGTCCATCACCAACTCCTGGAGTTCACTCAGACTCACGTCCATCGAGTCAGTGATGCCATCCAGCCATCTCGTCCTCTGTCGTCCCCTTCTCCTCCTGCCCCCAATCCCTCCCAGCATCACAGTTTTTTCCAATGAGTCAGCTCTTTGCATGAGGTGGCCAGAGTATTGGTGTTTCAGCTTTAGCATCAGTCCTTCCAATGAACACCAAGGACTGACCTCCTTTAAATGGACTGGTTGGATCTCCTTGCAGTCCAAGGGACTCTCAAGAGTCTTCTCCAACACCACAGCTCAAAAGCATCAATTCTTCGGTGCTCAGCTTTCTTCATAGTCCAACTCTCGCATGCATACATGACCACTGGAAAAACCATAGCCTTGACTAGATGGACCTTTGTTGGCAAAGTCATGTCTCTGCTTTTGAATATGCTGTCTAGGTTGGTCATAACTTTTCTTCCAAGGAGTAAGTGTCTTTTAATTTCACGGCTGCAATCACCATCTGCAGTCACTCAGTCGTGTCCAATTCTTTGTGGCCCCATGGACTGCAGCAAACCAGGCTTCCCTGTCTATCACCAACTCCTGGAGCTTGCTCAAACTCATGTCCATCAAGTCAGTGATGCCTTCCAACCATCCTATCCTCTGTCATCCCCTTCTCCTCCTGCCTTCAGTCTTTCCAAGCATCAGCCTTTTAGTAAAGTTGGGATAATATTGGTACCTGCCTCATATGGCTGGCTGGAAGGATTAAAGAGTTTGTAAATATTAAGGTGCTTGAGATTTTCTTGTACATATTATGTCTTTAATAAATGCTACTACATTCAGAGCCCAAGTTTGGACTCGTTGATGCCTTGTCCAAGAATCATATATTTCTCAACTTCCTGGAAAGAAGAACTATCAAGAGAAAAAAATGTTCATGTCCCGTCAACTCAGCAGTGTTGATTGTTTCCACAAGGACTCACCCCACTCCGTTTTTAATCAGTTGGAATGCCCTTTGGGATATCACAGGACACTTGGGGTGTTGTGTACATAAAAGCTGCCTGGAAAAAATGTGATGGAGTGATAACAGTTCAGTCTGTTTCATAACTAACCTGGGTAACATGGACCCAGACGTCATAAACATTCATATGTCACAGTCACCCGAGGATAGTTTTGGTCTCGGTCTTTCTGATAGAGAAGGAATCGGCTTGATTCTTCATCCAATCTTCGCTTTATCAATGCAGACATAGCTCAATTCCAAACCGCAAATCTAAGCAGTGAATAAATAAAGGAGAACTCATCTCAACTAATCTGACAGTGTTAGGACACTCATCAGTAGATATCCAATTTTTTCAATCAAAGTGTAGAAATGGAATATATAAATAGATGCACAGTTAAGAAATTCCAGCAACTGATTTTGCCAACAACCCAACAATAAGTGTCCCTGGAATCAATGATTACCAGCTCCAATACCGCACAGAGATGACAGAGACTGTCTGTAGGAGTAGCAAAAACCATTGATTAGGTGTACACGTCTGTCTGGCACAGTGAAAAACCATCACTTCGGCCACAGTAGGAAACACCATGCCCTCCAGGTGGCCAATACAGCCTCTCCGAACTTGGGATTTCAACATCACACTTCAGAGATGAATGCTGGCTGCTGACAGTGGTGCAGGTGGGTGGAAGTGGCAACATGTCGGCAACGACGTGACAGATCACGTTTCCAATGAGCAGGTGGGATCTCCCAGGTGCTCTGGCCACTCCTCACACCCCCGCGGGGACTGCTCTCAGCACCCTAACAAGCATCCCGCCACCAGTGGGTTTAGTCTCATTGTACAGGTGGCCTGACCTGCTTTGGAGGAATTCTTTCTTCCAAGAGAGAAGAAAATGCACACACGAGTCAGCATTATCTGTGCGAGAGGAGTTCTCTACGTGTGCTCAGAGAGAAGACTCTCAGCTACACATGGTAAAACTACACGTGACCCCATCCTGAGTGTCTTACATGTGTTACCACCTTCATCTTCCTAAGGACCCTAGAGGTTGATGCTATTGTTAGGTCCATTTTCCAGAAGAGGAAACTGAGCCACAGAGAGATGATAGTACCTTGCCCAAGGTCATACAGTTGATCAATGGCTATCCTTGTACTCCTTAGGTCCTTGTATTTTCCCACTGTTCTTTCACTCTGGTAGGGGTTTTCATGATCACTCTTGAATTATGACCAACAGAATTCTACACCAGGCCATGGAAACTATTGCAATTCTTTTTATTTCTTCTCTGAGATACATGACTGTGTCAAGAGTATTACTTCTCAGTGGCAGATACTATAAGATAAAGGAAGAACTATCTCTGAGAAAAGTGCTAAGGCATACATTTTGCTTTAGACATGAAACTTCTCAAACCTTCAGAAAAGTTGAAAGAGTGGTGATATAATCCACTACTGAGATAGTCACTGTTAATATTTTACCATTTTTGATCCATGCATATCTATCTATGTATCTCTGCCTTGAACCATTTGAAAGTTGGTTATCAGATAATCATGAGACATAACTCCAAAATATTTTAGCTTATTACACAATGCAGACATTCTCCAACTCTACCATTACCTCATTATCACATATAACCAAGTTCAACATGATTCTCTAATAGCATCTAACACTCAGTCCCTGGTCTTCTAGCTTCTGTCTCTTTATCCCTCCTAATAGCAGGCAACCTTTCAGCTTCCCCATCAAGTCTCTCCAGACCCAGTACTTTGAATCCAACTCAGGGTTCACTTCCACAAACCCCTGCTGACTTCTACTAACCAGAATTTCACTCTCCTATCAGAATCAATTGAGTTATACCCCAAATGCTCTAACCAAGACTTCAAAGAGGAACAGGCACTGTGGACAGATCCATTAGACAGCCTCAGGGCAAACAGAATACATTGAAGGAAAGATTATAAACCATCCATTTAAAATTAGGAAATTGATAATTTGAAAAATCCCAAGGGATTGTTAAATACATTCATATACCTTGAACCTGAAGGGGTTAAACTTCAATGCCAATTGCAATTCACCCTATTAAAATGAACAGATTTGCAATGTGTTTAAGAAAAGGAGAAGAGAGAAAGCACTTTTACACAGAACAATGAAGGTAGAAAATCTGGAAGCATGTAGTTAAGCACAGTTTGTGTGGTTATGATTGGTAATGGGAGTCCGGAGTTAGAGAACCAGGCTCACTATCATTAGACCCCAACCATGGCCAAATTCTAGTGCAGTCCTTCCATTTGGCCAATAAGAGCCCCTGTCTGTATTCAGAGACAGCATGGTTAGGAGTCTGCTCCATCCATCTTTTATGTGACCACAAAGTCTCTTTTCTCTTCCCTCAACTAATACTTGTGATTACTCTTGATCATGATCTGTACTAAACAACCCTTCAGTTTCCTCTGACTGGGGGACTAGAAGAACTGCCCAATAGCTATGAAGATCAGAGGACTTTCATGCTCCAGGGAACAAACTGGGTCAGGGCTACCAGGTTCCTCATCCCTATTATCTCAGAAAGAAGAGAAAAAAGCCTGGCAGAAAGTCTAAAGCCAAAAGGAGAAGTTTTAAGGACTACCAAACAGATGTGAATAGGCCCAATGGCATCAGTTTCAACTGACCCCAACCAGAGACCTATCATCTTTAGTCATCCTGTGATAAATGTACGTGTACATATTGAAGGGCATCTGGTCTACCTGACTGAGACCTCCTTGAGGACAAGGGCATGTCTTATTCCCTCTGCATCCCAGGCAGCCTGTGTTTAACACCTAGTAGACATGTGCTTTGCATTTGCTATAAATTGAAGCTCTGCCTTACTCTGTCATCTGAAAGAGAATCTAATCTTTCCACCCTCCAAAGCCAGGATCCAGATATACAGTCCAGGGGATGCTCCCACCTGCACAGAGCTTCAGTTGTCAAGCCCTGCTTTTTACCCACAGGTTAAGCTGAGTTGGATTCCAAGGAAGGAAGAAAAGTGAAGGTTTCCTTTGTCTCTTTCCTTTGCCAAGACTAAGAGTCTTCTCTGGTTTCCCCTGCTTTGAGCACACTGGTCCTCTAAGATCTGCCTCTGCCAATCAAGTCAGCTGAACCAAACACAACGGAACTTGATTGTCATGTCACATACAGCCACTCCCAAATTAAAACAAACAGCACAGTCCTGGCCTCAAGGACACTTCTCCGCCATGGTGACCAAGCAGGCTCTCGCCTACGTCCTCATCCCCAGGACAGTGTGGTGCTGCTGAGGGCCCAGGTGGCCCCATCAGCTGCTTGCTCACGGATGGCCCCTGAGGTTTCAGCTTGGAATCCCACTCACTACAAACACAATCCTCACCTCTCTGTCAGCTCCAAGCTGATCTCCCTTCCTGCACGTCCCATCTTCCACCTCTCTCCTCCTGTCAAATTTGGGTAAGATGCTCACAGTTCATCCAAAAACCCAGAACCTTATACCCAGCATAAAATACTCTTGGCAATCAGATTAACTTCCCTTCCATCCCTCTCCCAGTATTCTTTCTTCTCTTTGTGAACCCTCGCCAAACTCCTCAAACTCCGCAAATTTTTTTCTCTTCTCTCAAAACCCTGAGCTTTTTCACAGAAAAAAAAATTAATGTGGCACCCTCCAGGTAGAAGGGTGCCCTGACACCCATGTCTCCAGGCAGGGAAATAGCTCTAGTTCACTGATAAAGCACAATTCCATATTCCCTCTACTTTGAAACCTCTCCTGAATGTCTCAGAAAAGATGTTCCACCTTCCTCTGTACGCACGTTGGTGATGTCACCTCCTGGCAGGGTTGGATTTCTCCACACACATTTCACTCTTTCTTCCAGCCACCCTGGCCTGTCAGCTGCCAGCTTCACTCTGGGCTTTGCCCCTGCCATCACTCTGTGGCCCAAATATCTGCATAGCTTCTCTCTCATCTCCTTTCAAACTCTGCTCAAATGACATCCCCTTCTGAATCTCAATGGCCACCTTTCCGAGGACAGGAGTCTTTGCCCAAATCCCTCTCTACTCACTTTGGCCATCTTTTCCCTAGTGTTTGAGATCACTTGACCTTATCATGGTATTTGAGTCTCATTATTCATGGATCCCCAATTTGCAGACTCAACTATTTGCTGAAACTGATTGTAACACCGAAATCAGCACTGCAGTGTTTTTGCAAGTGTTTGTGGACACTATGCAGGGCAGGGGGATATTTGTCACTGAACATGTGAAGTCTCAGAGTAGGTCAACAGGGCATTAATTTACCTTTTTTCAGCTCTTATGTGCAAAAAAAAAAAAAAAAAACAAACAAACAAACAAAACCCAGTGTGCTCCTGGTCTACTGAGTACCTGTGCTTCATGTATTTGTACTTTTGGGGTACTGTTTCACTGAACAGAGTGAGTGCTGTCTGAGAAAAGTGAAGGTCGCTCAGACTCTGTGTGACCCCTTTGATTGTTGCGATCCCACAGACTGTAGCCCGCCAGGCTCCTCTGTCCATGGGATTCTCCAGCAAGCATACTGGAGTGGGTTACCCTGCCCTCCTTCAGGGNATTTGTACTTTTGGGGTACTGTTTCACTGAACAGAGTGAGTGCTGTCTGAGAAAAGTGAAGGTCGCTCAGACTCTGTGTGACCCCTTTGATTGTTGCGATCCCACAGACTGTAGCCCGCCAGGCTCCTCTGTCCATGGGATTCTCCAGCAAGCATACTGGAGTGGGTTACCCTGCCCTCCTTCAGGGGATCTTCCCAACCCATCTAAGCCACCAGGGAAGCCAGAAGTGCTGTCTAGGTTTCTTAAGTAAGGGAAGGTTAGATGTGCATTCCAGGGAAAAAGAAACGTGTTAGATAAGCTTTGTTCAGGCATGGATTACAAACTCAATGCTTGGAGTTTGTACAGGATAATGGATACAACTGCCATTAACAAGAATTGGCTGCATCTATTTTTTGTAAAAAACAATCCGCCTTCCTGCGATAGACTGTAGTGCCTCTCTCAAAGGAGAGAGTGCGCCTCAGTATAATGCATCTATATTGTCCTGCCTGTAACAGTGTCTGACACAGCAGGTGCTCCACAAATGTGTGCTGAATTGCACTGAACCACAGACTATTTCAGAACAGAGACTACTTTTCTCTGCCTCTGTGCCACCAGTTTTTAGCCAAACCACTGTCACAGTTGAACTTTTGGTAACAGCTGATGAAATAAAGGGATGGATAAATAAACTTGTGAAACTCCTGTCCCCCAAGAGTAAGTCGTGGATTTTAGGTCCAGCTTTTCATCCAGGATCACTACTATTTTATCACCATTGCCTTATTTGTAATAGTACCCTTAAGAAGGGCCTTAATGCACATCTTCAGACTTGGACACATCACTGCATTGCATTCAAATCATGCTCCAAAATTCTGGGATCCATGATATACTGAAACTGCCAATACACAAAAGGAGCTCACTGCTTGGGCAAAGTGCATATGAAAAAGGAGAAATCTGTGATGCAGTATTTCAGTGCATCTTTCTTTTCCAAGGCCAAATATATATGGCCTCAATCAAATTATCTACATATCAGCTTTACTAAGCAAAAACCTGTTTCAAAACAGAGACTTTGTATATTTTGCCTTAAATGCACGTTTTAAGAACTGTGTAAACCTGTGCTTGACATTCTACATCTTAAAGTACCAATTAGATTTTTTCAAAGGAACACTAAAATGTTCATTGACTCCTTTCATGTCAGAATTGGAAACTGATTTCTCAATTTTAGCTGGGCTATTTTGGCCCTTCTTGGATGCTAAGTGGGGAAAAATAGTGCTACGGTTTAACTTAGAAATGAAATCTGAGGAGCTGGAACCATGGTTAGTTTTTTTTTTTTTTTTTTACATTTGAAAGCCTTTATTTTCCTTTATGTTGGCTGGCAGCCTTTGGTAGATCAGTAAGGTTTGTGCCTGTCCAGATGCACAGAAAGTAACTGGCATGTCCATTTCGTTTGTTTCTCTCTGGCCTTCAACTGCTACATTCATCCATTTTCTGGCTGTCCTTTTATTTTTTTTTTATTATTATTATTATTTTTGTATTTATTTATTTTTTTACACGAACTCCCAAACATGAACCCCCCTCCCACCTCCCACCCCACATCATCCCTCCAGATCATCCCCATACACCAGCCCCAAGCATCCTGCATCCTGCATTGAACATAGACTGGCAATTCATTTCTTACATGATAGTATACATATTTCAATGCTATTCTCCCAAATCATCCCACCCTCTCCCTCTCCCTCTCCTTCTCCCTCAGAGTCCATATGTCCGCTCTACACATCTGTATCTCTTTTGCTGTCTTGCATACAGGGTCCTCATTACCATCTTTCTAAATTCCATATATATGTGTTAGTATACTGTATTGGTGCGAATGGATAAGAAAGTTGTGGTACATATACACAATGGAGTATTACTCAGCCATTAAAAAGAATACATTTGAATCAGTTCTAATAAGATGGATGAAACTGGAACCAATTATACAGAGTGAAGTAAGCCATGGTTAGTTTTGTATATAACAACACCACAGGGACACTGTGGGGAGGAAAAAAAAAATGGTGGCCACGTCCATGAGGTTTCCTTGTATTTTTTTGTGCTCCGTTTTCCCCTAAGATCCTCCCAGAGCTTACAGGGACATCAGAGAGCAGAGGCCCTTCCATAACAACACACATTAAGTAAAACATACATTATTACACACAGTAGTAAACACGGACCAATGATGTTGTATGACACATTTCCGCACTTGGAAGAGAAGGTCTCTACCTTTCTGAAAGTGACAGGTACGTATATCTACACACACGTTTGAATTTTTTTTAAGTGCTCAGTAAAACACATGGTCTTTGTTACTAAAGTATTGCCTTCCTTGTTATTTAAGAAAAATAAGAAATTAAATGTTGACCAGAGAAAACAACCCTAGTTAATTTTACTTACTCATCGTTTCCCATAATTCATTGGTTCCTATTATATCCATTAGATTTTGTCTTCTCCATTTTTGTCCCTTGTCCTTTATTTCCTATTTTGTTCCTTGTCCTTTATGTCCTTTATGTCCTATAGTCTGAGTGACAAACATTTCACAGAAAACACTTTGAGAAATTTTTGTGGGACAAAAAGGCTCAGAGAAAATTAAAAAAAAAAAAAAAAAAAACTAGTTCACTGAAGTTAATTGAGCTTGATTTTGACAGAACACCAAGAATAAGTTGGAATGTCTGAGCTTTCTTAACTAGCAAAAGTGAATGAGTAATTCATTTCCAAACCAGTGTCTGCAACACTGTCTCATTGTGAATGCTGCTGCTGCTGCTGCTGTCGCCTCAGTCCTCAGTCATGTCCAACTCTGTGAGACCCCACAGATGGGGGCCCACCAGGCTCCCCCGTCCTTGGGATTCTCCAGGCAAGAACACCAGCTCCTAAAGGCTCTCTTGCTTTCAGAACTTCTGATACAGATGGCTTTAAAAATTCCATAGGGACCACGCCTGATACTCATTACTCCTTCAAACTCATAATTTTATAGAAGAAAAAAAAATCTTATTTAACAATAAAAAGCATACTTCCTTACTGAGTATTTCACTGCAGGACTATTTTGAACTAAGCAATTTTCTTTCCTAGGCCATAAACCACATTGCTATTCAAATAAATGGAATTATCAGACACCATAGGCACTTATTTTATTTACTTATAAGGCTAGAATGGTTTAAAACAACATTCTAATAATTGGACAGTGTTCTGAAAAGTACAGAAATTGTCATTCGAGGAGTTTAAGGTTTTTGAGTACAAGCCAATGAAACAATGCCATTTGCAGCAACGTGGATTGTCATACTGAGCAATGTCAGACAAAGACAAATATCATACCACGGAGATGTGGAACCTAAAATAATGTTACAAATGAAGTTACTTACAAGAGAGAAACAAACTCACAGACTTAGAGAATGAATTCATGGTTATCAAAAGGGAAGGATGGCGAGAAGGTATAATTAGGGAGTCTGGGATGAACATGTACACACTGATATATTTAACATGCATAACCAACGAGGATCTCCGGTGTAGCACAGGGAACACTGCTCAGTGTTATGTGGCAGCCTGGATGGGAGGGGAGTTTGGGGGAGAATGGATACATGTATATGTATGGCTGAGTGGCTCTGCTGTGCACCTGAAACTGTCACAGCATTGTTAATTGGCTATACCCCAATATAAAACAAAAAGTTTAAATAAAATTTAAAAATACTCATGGTAAGATCTACACAACTCTATTATTCTGCTGCCAAGTTTCTAAGCTGTTCTGCAGAGAAAGCACGCATTGATGCTGAGCATATGTATGGAACTTTGTAAGTTAAAGAGACAGTTATGTTATCAGACAAGAAACTGGGATATTTCATACATTTGGCCACTAACAACCCACAGGGTGATAATTATTCTACCTATTTTACAAGGCTCGGAGAAGTTCAGTGTGTCATGAGACAGGTCTAGGTCATACCTCCAGTAAGGGCTAGATCTCAGTTAGACCCTGGGTCAGGTGAGCCCAACGCAGCATCAGGAGCCCTCATCTCAAGGTTACTAGAGAACACAACAGACAGTCTACTCCAGGCAACAGTGAATCCCATTATCATTCTCACTTCTGGGTTTTTTTAATTTTTTTTTTTTTAACTAGGACCTCATCTTTAAATGCAAATGAATGCTCAGATTTGCAACTCATGGACAATATCATCTAGCCTAGTTACTCTTTCTACTAAGACTCTTACAACGAATATTCCTCCTGAATAATGTGTGTTTTATAGTAAAAAAGCTTCAGGAATTTCAAATACATTGGGCTTTTTCCACTAGACAGCTACCGTTATACAGAAAACAATCTTAATTATCCATGCAAAGAAGTAGTCTCAGATATCTAGGTCAGGATCAGCTTCTGGGTTTCCTGTTTCTTTTCCTTCCCTTTGTCTTGAGGATGATTACAACGTGGGCATTTGACTAGGCATGCTGTGTTTCTTGCAACTGTAAAGCTGGGGTTTTCTAGATGCAACACTGTAAATAAGCTTCAGAGTTATATATATATATATATGCATTTATTTAGAAAGTTTTCCTATGTGACCGCAAACCAAGAACTGTTGAAGACAGTGAAGGCCGTGATAACAATGAAAACATTTTTAGAAGACTGAGGCATCAATGGAGTCATGCATTTATTGACTGAAGATGCACAACGACCGGCCTCATGACCCGGTTTTCTGGGGGATCCCCAATTTCATATAAGTATATTGAAAATCTATATTATATATAGCAACATAATACTTTTCCCTCTAGTTTTAGTTAATAAATGCAACATGATTTAATAGGGAAATAAGCCTATGTCTTCAAACCAGAATTTGTCAAGAGACTCAATATTTAATCCAGAACCTAAGATCTGCTCTGTTGTAGGCTGTACATGAGCATGTATACTTCTGTAACATACTGATGCCTTATTCAAAGTACAAAGTCTCTTTTAGTACGTCACTGTGGCTCTTCCTTGCCTCTGAATTCACACATAAATCCCTACTTAGTATAAAGCACAGGAAGCTCAGCTCAGTGCTCTGTGATGACCTAGATAGGTGGGATGGGGCTAGGGATATATGTATACATATAGCTGGTTCACTTCACTGTACAGCAGAAACTAACACAGCATTGTAAAGCAATTATACTCCAATAACATCGAGGAAGTTCTGGAAGAATTCTTGCTACATGTTTGCGTTAGATGAGCAAAAGAGTTACAACCTAAGAACAGTAAGTAAAGTCTTCAGTAAATGCTACACCATGGTTATCTTGTGTCCAACAGAAGCTGATACAAAACCGCATATCACTCGACAGCAATGTGTATGGCTTGATATTGGGAACTAGAATATAGAGCAGAGACATACCTTGGGATCTCAGTGTCTTTGTTTCCATCAGGAGGACAGGAAAGGGTCTGACTTGCTCATCAGCGGCTCCCCAGTGCCTTGCCTCTCGTTCTGCCGTATGGTAGGCAACTGACGCATACCTACCGAAAAAATGAATGAATGAGTGAATTAGTGAAGATGAGTCTTAATTCACTGCACCAAATATAAAAAAATGTAGTCTACATTTAAGGAAAACAAAGTAGTCTATGCCTGTTGAGACTCCTGGCAGATTTAAGTAAGCTTCAAACCTTGATGGAAACAATCCTGCAAATTACCATTTACAACTTACTGATGAGAACACTATAAAAGTCAATCTATAGTAATTTGATTGTGTAAATCAAAACCAGAGAAGGCACTCTGGTTGGTCTAGCCTCCTGTCAACCTAAATTAATTCCAGTGACCCAGGACAGACCTTTGCCGAGCAGCAGCCATTTATTATGAGAAGGTCTGGGAGAAGATCACAAAAGGAAATTTGCTACAACATGGGGGGGGGGATTGTCATACTGAGCAATGTCAGACAAAGACAAATATCATACCACGGAGATGTGGAACCTAAAATAATGTTACAAATGAAGTTACTTACAAGAGAGAAACAAACTCACAGACTTAGAGAATGAATTCATGGTTATCAAAAGGGAAGGATGGCGAGAAGGTATAATTAGGGAGTCTGGGATGAACATGTACACACTGATATATTTAACATGCATAACCAACGAGGATCTCCGGTGTAGCACAGGGAACACTGCTCAGTGTTATGTGGCAGCCTGGATGGGAGGGGAGTTTGGGGGAGAATGGATACATGTATATGTATGGCTGAGTGGCTCTGCTGTGCACCTGAAACTGTCACAGCATTGTTAATTGGCTATACCCCAATATAAAACAAAAAGTTTAAATAAAATTTAAAAATACTCATGGTAAGATCTACACAACTCTATTATTCTGCTGCCAAGTTTCTAAGCTGTTCTGCAGAGAAAGCACGCATTGATGCTGAGCATATGTATGGAACTTTGTAAGTTAAAGAGACAGTTATGTTATCAGACAAGAAACTGGGATATTTCATACATTTGGCCACTAACAACCCACAGGGTGATAATTATTCTACCTATTTTACAAGGCTCGGAGAAGTTCAGTGTGTCATGAGACAGGTCTAGGTCATACCTCCAGTAAGGGCTAGATCTCAGTTAGACCCTGGGTCAGGTGAGCCCAACGCAGCATCAGGAGCCCTCATCTCAAGGTTACTAGAGAACACAACAGACAGTCTACTCCAGGCAACAGTGAATCCCATTATCATTCTCACTTCTGGGTTTTTTTAATTTTTTTTTTTTTAACTAGGACCTCATCTTTAAATGCAAATGAATGCTCAGATTTGCAACTCATGGACAATATCATCTAGCCTAGTTACTCTTTCTACTAAGACTCTTACAACGAATATTCCTCCTGAATAATGTGTGTTTTATAGTAAAAAAGCTTCAGGAATTTCAAATACATTGGGCTTTTTCCACTAGACAGCTACCGTTATACAGAAAACAATCTTAATTATCCATGCAAAGAAGTAGTCTCAGATATCTAGGTCAGGATCAGCTTCTGGGTTTCCTGTTTCTTTTCCTTCCCTTTGTCTTGAGGATGATTACAACGTGGGCATTTGACTAGGCATGCTGTGTTTCTTGCAACTGTAAAGCTGGGGTTTTCTAGATGCAACACTGTAAATAAGCTTCAGAGTTATATATATATATATATGCATTTATTTAGAAAGTTTTCCTATGTGACCGCAAACCAAGAACTGTTGAAGACAGTGAAGGCCGTGATAACAATGAAAACATTTTTAGAAGACTGAGGCATCAATGGAGTCATGCATTTATTGACTGAAGATGCACAACGACCGGCCTCATGACCCGGTTTTCTGGGGGATCCCCAATTTCATATAAGTATATTGAAAATCTATATTATATATAGCAACATAATACTTTTCCCTCTAGTTTTAGTTAATAAATGCAACATGATTTAATAGGGAAATAAGCCTATGTCTTCAAACCAGAATTTGTCAAGAGACTCAATATTTAATCCAGAACCTAAGATCTGCTCTGTTGTAGGCTGTACATGAGCATGTATACTTCTGTAACATACTGATGCCTTATTCAAAGTACAAAGTCTCTTTTAGTACGTCACTGTGGCTCTTCCTTGCCTCTGAATTCACACATAAATCCCTACTTAGTATAAAGCACAGGAAGCTCAGCTCAGTGCTCTGTGATGACCTAGATAGGTGGGATGGGGCTAGGGATATATGTATACATATAGCTGGTTCACTTCACTGTACAGCAGAAACTAACACAGCATTGTAAAGCAATTATACTCCAATAACATCGAGGAAGTTCTGGAAGAATTCTTGCTACATGTTTGCGTTAGATGAGCAAAAGAGTTACAACCTAAGAACAGTAAGTAAAGTCTTCAGTAAATGCTACACCATGGTTATCTTGTGTCCAACAGAAGCTGATACAAAACCGCATATCACTCGACAGCAATGTGTATGGCTTGATATTGGGAACTAGAATATAGAGCAGAGACATACCTTGGGATCTCAGTGTCTTTGTTTCCATCAGGAGGACAGGAAAGGGTCTGACTTGCTCATCAGCGGCTCCCCAGTGCCTTGCCTCTCGTTCTGCCGTATGGTAGGCAACTGACGCATACCTACCGAAAAAATGAATGAATGAGTGAATTAGTGAAGATGAGTCTTAATTCACTGCACCAAATATAAAAAAATGTAGTCTACATTTAAGGAAAACAAAGTAGTCTATGCCTGTTGAGACTCCTGGCAGATTTAAGTAAGCTTCAAACCTTGATGGAAACAATCCTGCAAATTACCATTTACAACTTACTGATGAGAACACTATAAAAGTCAATCTATAGTAATTTGATTGTGTAAATCAAAACCAGAGAAGGCACTCTGGTTGGTCTAGCCTCCTGTCAACCTAAATTAATTCCAGTGACCCAGGACAGACCTTTGCCGAGCAGCAGCCATTTATTATGAGAAGGTCTGGGAGAAGATCACAAAAGGAAATTTGCTACAACATGGGGGGGGGGTCCTTTAAGCTAATTGGAAAGCATGAGACCCACTGATAAATTTACTAATGGTGTGGACCATAAAAATGGTTGGAAATAGGTCAGAATAGAGAACCCAGCTGGTTTCAGAATTGCTGGGCATAGCAGATTCTAGCAGATAAAATCCTACAATTAGGCAGAGGAATCCAGCGCCATTTGCACAGTCCCATCTTGACTTGGCACCCAAAGTCATCACAGATCTAATTCTGCTTCTACCCTTGTACATAGAGTCACTGGCACAACTGATTCTTTCACATTTATCTTTCAGGCCCTGCTGCAAAAAAGAAGTATGTCAGTTATAATAACCTGGTTATCTAACCTGTTCCATTCCATGGAACAATGGAGGAGAACAACGCTCAGTTATTTTGTCATCCAACCTGGCCTTGGACTCTTTTGGTCCAGCCTGCTGCCCATCACCGGAGGAGCATCCCCGGCCAGGAGACCAACGGTAGAGGATCCAAGTGTCCTACACAGCTGCTTTATGAAACATTCTTACTTTATCTTGGCTTAATAAGTCACTGGCATCAGCACTGCCAACTCGGCTGCAACTCTGGACTTTCCCTACCAAAGGGAGCATTGAGACTCAAGTCCCACCCAGGCTCTTGAGAGCGAACCCCTTGAGAGCCTCAGTGACCGTTTTCGGGGCTGCCCAGTCTTTCTACGTCTGTACTTCCAGGCTGCAAGGTTTTGAAATTTTCTGTACAGTTTGTGAGGACTTTCGCACTTTGCCATCCAATGTTGTACCTCGGTTCACTGTTTGTTTTCGAATGCCCTGTTTTCATAGAACCCTATTCTTTCAGACGGCGGGATATTTGGGGAAAACTTTGAAATGATTAAAATTTTAAAAGGCTCTCGGCAGACTAAAAAGGAAAAATCTATGTACATGACTGTATAATTATGATTATAGTACCGCTGCAAATCATGTTATTTTTTTTAAAGACAAAAAAAAAAAGATATTTAAAGACCAAAAACTGTGCTGAGAAAAGTATATCCTACCTGTCTTTGGTATGAGATAGATAGGTCACAAGGGAAAAAGGTATTGGCTGAACGGAATAGAGGTCTTGATCTTGGGAATGCATGCCAGTAATGTATTTTACAGTACACGTTACTCATTTATGTTCAATATTTGTATTTGTGTTCCCTTTTGTTACTTTAATTAGGATATGGGTATTTTGCAATAATTTTAATAATGATTAAACTATTTGAAGGAAAGAATATGGATTTTTCATGTCTTGAGGTTTGGTTCATGCCCCCCTATGACTGATCAGTGTGATAAGGACTTTAAAAAAAGAGCATGTATGTTTTTTACTGTTTGTAAGAAGTACTTTCGTTAATCCTGCTGCTCATGTGCCAATTTAGTGGAGAAACACCCTTGCTGAAAAATCCCCGTTTCCATTCTCTTTCAATTCTGTGATATTGTCCAAGAATGTATCAATAAAATACTTTGGTTAACTTTTTTATTTCCTGCAATAAATATTTTTAGTTGTTTATCCCTTTTTAGTGACAGCTGCTTCCATACTTAAGTTAGGGAACCATGTGGACAGCCACGCCTGTTAAAACCTCATATCTTAGCCCACAAATGAAGATGTAGCTGAGAGACATTTATTAACCTGTTGTCATCATTTAAGTCCCTAAGTTGTGTCTGACTCTTCTGCGACCCCATGGACTGTAGCCCACCAGGGACCTCCGTCCATGGGATTTCACAGGAAGGAATACTGGAGCAGGTAGATCAGTTCCTTCTCCAGGGAATCTTCTCTACCCAAGTATCAAACCCACATCTTTCTGGCAGTCAGATTCTTTACCCCTGAGCCACCAGGGAAGCCCATATATTAACCCAAAGGTGCTAAATTCTCTCACAGAAAAGCTGCTTCTAAGCCCGCACATTCCATTTCTTCATAATTGAAGTTGAGACCTAACCATCTCAGACACTTTCTCAGAGAGTTATCTATCCAAAATAGCAAGAATGTGAGAGAGAAGAGAAAAATAAAGAAGCAACACAAGCTTCAATAAATAGCAGTCTAGGTCAGTGTAGTAAAATGATAAACATACCCCCAAAACTTAACCAAAGGAGAAGTAAAGATAACTAGTATACAGCATTTGTCTATATTTTCAAATAAATAGGTTGGCCATGCAGATGATAAGATTAAGACTTGGGGTTACCAAAGTTCAACAGGAGGGAATGGCCTCATAGACCAACTTGTAGTAACTTGGGTTTCAGAAGCACAAAATAATGTCCCTTTGCAGAGAGTGATACTGGTCCTTAGCACTCAGGATTAGACCATAAAATCCAAAGTGAATTTCAAGAAACCACTGTGTGTCTAAGTGTAACTCATTTTCAACTGTGATTAATAAAATCCACACCTAATCCACCTTTTGCATCTTCTGACCTCTTCCTGCCACCCCTTAGCTCTCTCGGCCCAGGTAATGTATGTGCAAAGAACGGATAACTCACTTCACCATCAGCTGAAAAAAACTAATCTGTCCCCCAGGTTCTCCTATCCCTCAAACAACCTTCAAATTTTGCCATTTTGCAAACCTCCACTCATTCTGGACTAATGGTTAGGGTTGTAGGTCCCCATCATTGTTTCATGGACATCTGTGTTTTTGCTCCCTAGAATTCTTTAAAATCAAATTCAGGCAAAGTTTTCTATGTACCCACTTGGGTCTGTTTAAATTGTTTTCCTCTCTTTTTCTGGAGTCAGGGCCAGACAACTTCGAATTCTACTCTCAAGTGTCTCCCCCTGCTCTTGGGATTGCCATCTTTTTGTTTCCAGTCTCAGGCTTATTACCATACTTTAACTTTTTGGAATCTGTCTTTCCAAAGTCTCATGTGGCCACCAGACTACATGCAGGCTTCTGCCCCAGACTCCAGGGCCCAGATGATACTAGTGTTTCCCCCAAGCTTCCTTTTGACCAGGTCCTCCTTGCTGGTCCTCAGTGAGCTTTTCCTCTTGCTCCACTGAGTTTCTTCTCTTTCTCCACAGCCCCCTCACTTCCACTTGGAAAGTCAGACCATGCCAGCTCTTTATTCTGCTTGCTGTTCCTTTGCGTTTGTTACCTTGTGGGCTCCAAGAGCACCTGGAGAGCCAAGCAGGAAGACCCCCAGCCACGTACACACCTGGTTCCATAGCTGAGAAACTGCGTTTGCCTCTCAACTGCAGAGATCTATTTAGGACAAAGAAAGGAAATCCCAGAGAATGATTATTCTAACTTTGAGTGAGCCAGCAAGCCACATCCAGTATTAGAGGAATTGGCACATTACTGTTTACCTTCTTCAAACAAGCAGGGCTTTCCAGCGAGTTCTGCACTGGCTACTGAGCAGGACAATGACATAGTCCATCATAGTGACTGTTACCCTTCTGGTGAACATTTACTACCAGAAAAACTGGTCAGGCAAACCGTACTGGCCCTTGAGCCAAGGGAGGTGGGCTGCCTTTGCTACTGCCTGGATGTTTCGTGCATAAATTCATCAGGTACTTGGTATGTGCTTAGAACTGTGTTAACTGATTTTTATTCATCCCAATCTTAAAAACAGCTCTATGTGAGAGAGATTAATATTATCCTCATTTTCAAGAGTAAAAATGAGAATGATTCCCCTACCACTGATAAGTAGCAAAGCTGGGACTGGAGGGCTTCCCAGGTGGTACTAGTGCTAGAAAACCTGTCTGCCAAAGGAGGAGACGCGAGAGAAACGGGTTCAGTCCCTGGACTGGGAAGATCCCCTGGAGAAGGGCAACCCACTCCAGTGTTCTTGCCTGGGAAATCCCAGGGACAGAGGAGCCTGGAGGGCTACAGTCCATAGAGGGTCACAACGAGTCAGACATGACTGAAGTGACTTAGCACACACTCACACAAAGCTGGGACTAGAAGCCAGAGCTCACTGACTCGGACCCAATACTACAAAACATTCCATTGTAATGCCCAGAACATGCTGTCCTGTTCTCCCTGAAACAGCAATTTCAGTCACCATAAATAAAATAATAAATCTCTAACCACAATAAGATTTTACAAGATAAATATTTGTATGAAATATATACTATAATAATTACTATAAGGATAGATTCTTAAAACAGTATTTATAGTAATTAAGAATGTTATAGAAAAATGCCAACACAGTTATTTTCAATGCATTTCTAACTATATCAATACACGTGCATATGCCAAGGTAAATTGAACAAAATATACAAAATGAACTAGGCAAATATGAATGATTATTTTTTACTCAATTTGTTTTTCCTGCACTTGTTGTTTCCTCTGCAATGAACACACACTGCATTTATAAATCAGTAGGAAATGCTAATTTAAAAACCATCCTGTGGATTTCTGCTAAGATGGCAAGCTAGCACAGCATGTCCTGGCTTCATACTTAAAATCATCTCTGGATGTAAATTCTACAGCATCTCTTCTGGACTCTGCACTGATGTTAGAATTTCCTGGGACTTTGAAAAATACTGATTTGCAGCCTCTACCCCAGGCTGATTAAAACAGAAATTTTGGAGGAAGATTTAGACATTGATGTAGTTTTTAAATCTCCCCACACATAGTTTTAAGAAAACTGTGGATATGAGGGATAAGGACTTGAACAGATACTAGGAATTCTGAATGATGAACCATCCCCACCCACCACATCACTCACCGCCCATGGTCCCCTAGCATAGATTACTGAACAGAAAAGCCAACACCCCAGTGGGCCAGAGTGAGGGCCCAGAAATGTAGTTGTGCATATGGATCTTTCTCACAGACAAAATTTTACAAAAGCAGTACACTCATCCATATTACACACAATCAATTCCAGAGTGGTTAAAGATAAAAATGTCAAAAAAAATTTTTTTAAGGCCCATAGAAAAAAATATAGAGGAGTATATTTCTGTCCTTGGGTATAGAAAACATTATCTTACAGAAGAGAGAAAGAAGGATCAGCATGAAAGGAACGATTCCTTTTGATTATATTAAAATTGAGTACTGCTCATTAAAAAACACTTTAAAGCAAGTTCAAGCAATCTACAATCTATAAGAAGGTATTCACAATACATACACCAAGAAAAGATTAATATTATAAATACATATTAGGTTTACATCTACATATCCACAAGGTATATATGAGAAATATATTCATTGGGAAGACTGATGCTGAAGCTCCGATTCTTTGGCCACCTGATGTGCAAAGCCAACTCACTTGAAAAGACCCTGATGCTGAGAAAGACTGAGGGCAGAGGACGTCATGGTTGGATGGCATGACTGGCTCAACGGACATGAGTCTGAGCAAGCTGTGGGAGATGGTAGAGGACCCGGAAGCCTGATGTGATGCAGCCCAGGGGGTTGCAAAGAGTCTACGTGATTGAGCAACTCAGCAACAACAACAATCAAGTAAAGGTCCTAAACTTCACTGTGACTTGATTAAATGGAAAAGATACCTGTTGATGAACTAGTCACTGCAACAAGAGGCTGGGGCTAAGGTAAGTCCTGACCATCCCTCCATAAATTAGAGTCGGTGATTTAGTCGCAAAGTCACATCTGACTCTTTGTGACCCCGTGGACTGTGACCTACCAGGCTTCTCCGTCCATGAGATTTCTCAAACAAGAATACTGGAGGGCGTTGCCATTTCCTTCACCCAGAGATCTTCCCACCCGAGATCAAACTTGCATCCCTTGCATTGGCAGGCAGATTCTCTGCCACTGAGATGCCAGGGAAGCCCTCGACCACAGTAAGTACCCTACACACGAGCCTTCAAGTTGTGAACTTTGAAAGATATGAATGTGCTGACTGTTACTTTTCAAGGAACTATATGGAAGGGAAAAAAAATCTTTATTTTTTAATGTATGTCTGTTTTTTAATGTATTATTTGTGTGAAATGTATCATAAACCTATTACAGTATGTTGATATATAGCAAAATGTGTTAGCTGGATACCTAGGCTAACTTAATTGGACTTATGAACAAATTGGACTTTAGAATGACCCTCTGGAATGAAACTCATTCACATGTAGGAGACACAGTGTGTGTGTGTGTGTGTGTGTGTATGTGGCTGTGTATGCGTATGTGCAGATGCGCACACACTCAACATGTTTGACTTTCTGTGACCCAATGGACTGTAGCCTGCCAGGCTCCTCTGTACCTGGGATTTCCCAAGCAAGAACACCGGAGTGGGGTGCCACTTCCTACTCTAGGGGATCTTCTTGACCCAGGGATCAAACCCAGGTCTCTCACTTCTGCTGCACTGGCAGGCAGATTTTTTATCACTAGCACCAGCTGGGAAGCCCATCTCAGGGAAATTGAGATGGCTGATTCTATTAAATAGTAATCCTGAGCAAGTCATCTAATTCTGATATTACTGGCCTCTTGCTCCTTCCCTCTTGAACAGAAGAAATCTTGGCCATAGGTCAGAATAAGGCTCAGGTTTCATACCTGGGTAATGTCATGTGTATAAATCCAGAGGGTACTTGACAGAGCTATGTATAAATCTAGCATTAAGATTTCTTAATGCTACTCATGCCAGTGAGGAAGCCCTAGTTAGAACCAGACATGGAACAACTGACTGTTTCAAAATTGGGAAAGGAGTACGATAAGGCTGTATATTGTCATCCTGCTTATTTACTTTATATGCAAAGTACAGCATAAGAAATGCCAGGCTGGATGAAGCACAAGCTGGAATCAAGGTTGCCAGGAGAAATATCAATGACCTCATATATGCAGAGGATACTTCCCTAATGGCAGAAAGTGAAGAGGAACTAAACAGCCTCTTGATGAGGGTGAGAGAGAAGAGTGAAAAAACTGGCTTAAAACTCAACATTCAAAAAATTAAGATCATGGCATCTGGTACCATCACTTCAAGGCAAATGGAAACAGTGACAGGTTTTATTTTCTTGAGCTCCAAAATCACTGCAGATGGGTGACTGCAGCCATGAAATTAAAAGATGCTTGCTCCATGGGAAAAAAAGCTATGAAAACCTAGACAACATTTTAAAAAGCAGAGATATCACTTTGCTGACAAAGGTCTGTATAGTTCAAGTTATGGTTTTTCCACTAGTCATATGCGGATGTGAGAGTTGGACAATAAAGAATGCTGAATGCTGAAAAATGGATACTTTTGAACTGTGGTGCTAGAGAAGACTCTTGAGACAGCAAGGAGATCAAAGCCATCAATTCTAAAGGAAATCAGTCCTGGATATTAATTGGAAAGACTGATGCTGAAGCTGAAACTCTAATACTTTGGCCACCTGATGCAAAGAGCTTACTCACTGGAAAAGACCCTGATGCTGGGAAAGATTGAAAGCAGGAGGAGAAGGGGGCACCAGAAGATGAGTGGATGGATGACACCACATGTGTCATGAGTTTGAGCAGGCTCTGGGAGATGGCGAAGGGCAGGGAAGCCTGGAGCGCTACAGTCCATGGGGTCACACACAGTCGGATACAACTTAGCAACTACACAACAACAACTCATGTTACCACTCACCTGTATATTTTCTCCATACAAAAACCCTCATTTCAATTTTAAAATGACTTGTATGACTTATTGGGATATACATACACCTTCCTTGAACAAAATCTTCTGGGCCAAAGTGTCTGACTTTCAAACATTTGGAATATAGATATTACTGACTTCTAGAATTACACACAATGCATTTCCTCATTCTCTTTGGAAAGAAACTAAAAAGTGAGAAAGACAAATGATATGTGAACAAGAATTCCCTCAATTGTCATATACAGAGTAGAACGCCACACTCATTGCCAGCTCATCCGCAGTGCGGAGGTAGCAGTGTAAATATTAATTTAGCAAGTCTGCCGCTTTTCATTTTATGAGACAACCAGCACAATTACACTAATGACGGCAATCGACACCCAAGAAGACCTGACAGTCGAGTTGAACATTGTCTACAGCAGATCCACTGGCCCCTGCACAGGACTGCACTTTCTTTTTTTAGTGTCATGCCATAAACTGTCCTCCATGATTCTGCTTTTAGGGGAAGAAATGTGCACAGTCTATCTCAAGTCAAATTATAAGAAGGAATATATAATATAAGTTCTCAGCCACTACCACCTGATATTGTTTGGTTGGTTTTTCAAGACTACTAGCCGTCTAACTAGAATCAACCCCTCCGGGAAGGCTAGCTAAAGGCAGGTTGGAGGGCTTACTTGCAGCATCTCTGATAATGCTGGAATGGAACCTGAGAATCTGCAAGTCCAGCTGATCCTGCTCTGGAAGAACCACACTTAGGGCACAGGGCTTTAGAACGACTATGGAAACAGGTGGGGCAGGAACACAGGAAAGCCATACCCATCTCTAAGCTCAGTGGTCCCACAACCAGACAAGTCCAAGTGTGGCAAAGAAGCCAAATCTGACTCCATGTTGAAAACTTTGAGTTGCTTTTGTTGCATTTGTTATTATAATCATGCAGAATGGCTTGCCTCAAAGGACCTGCCCCTCTGCCAACTGTAAACTAAAGCGCCTTTGCTCAGCTCAAAGAGAGTAATCTGACCCTGCCCACCTGTGAACAGAAGAGATTAACACACTCCTTCCAAAGGCTGGTGATGTTTTTCAAGACTGAAGACTCTTTCACTTTGCTTCCCCACTGCCTCTTTCTATTTTGCCTTTCGACTTTAATTCCTCCTTGCTTCTTTCTCTCTGACTCCACAAGAGAAACTGGCATCCAGACCACGACAAGATGGTTACTCTGAGACATTACTCTGCCATCATCTCAGTCAGGTGGCTTTCTGAATAAAGTAATTTTCCTTGCCTCAACACCTTGCCTCCTGGATTCACTGGCCTGTAGTGTGATAAGCAGAGCGAGCTTGGACTTTATATCAGAAGTCTGTATGTCTGCAAGGATCTTGGCAGAGCTGCACATCACTCTCTCTCAGATTCCTTAATACTCACTAGCACAGGATTCTGTATTCCATTGTTGGAAATGGCACACGGGACACGATCCTAGCTTTCAAGTGGTAATAGAGTTACATGATGAAGCAAAATCTAAGTGGATGATTTTAAGAAGTAGTAAATGGGAGGTCACTGTACAAGGTTTCCAGTTGTGTATGCTTCAGAATTTCATACTAAAAATTTAATACCCAATCTCATTTCCAATTTTTGAGTCCTATCTAGCATGACCCCAAAACTCTTTGACTTTAAATGTATTATACTTTGCCCCAAAATGTTTTAAGGGACTACATAAATAACATATGCCTGACACACATTTAAAAATATTTTAAACACTGGAATGGTAAGGGTTGGGAACTGATCTGTCAGTGGGTCCATGTGCCCATGCGTGTATCTGTGTGCAACTGAGATGTATAGGAGAAAATGAATGAGGAGCTGTGTCACTGACGGACTCTCCACATGAAACAGGTGGAATACAGAAAAAAAAAGTTTAAAATACTCAACAAACTGGATGAAACAGGATTGCATTTGGCTACAACCAACAGAAAACTCAACATATATGGATTTATTTTGCAAGAAACCAAACAAATTATTTAGGTAAACAGGTGAGGTCTGTTGCAGTTGGTCAAAAATGATGTTAAGAACCAGAGTTCTTTTCTTTTTCCTGCTTTGCGTTCCTGATGTGTATAACTTTAATTCACACAGTCACAAAATGGCTACTGCATCTCTGGATAATACACATACTCTCTAAGCAGTGAAAACAGAAAAGCTATAAAATTTTTGAGAATTGCCTTTTATTCAGTAAGTGAAGCTTTCCTCCAAAAGTTCTTACAATCTCTTGGCCAGAAACATACCACTTAGTCCCCTCTGAAATGTGGACTCTTACAACATACAGAATAGAGAACAGGAGTAAGTTACTGGGAATGCATTTTGACTGAGAAAACAGTATCTGTCAAGCTTATGTCCTGGGAAATGTTATATAAACTCTCTCTACTTGTAGCAACTTCTCAGAAAATAGTGTCGACAACTATTAAGGACACAAAATCACCACGACCAGTAAGACAAACTTAGGAATTCCCCAGGCGAGAATACTAGAGTAAGTTCCCATTCCCTCCTCCAGGGGATCTTCTTGACCCAGGTATTTAACCTGGGTCTCCTGCATTGCAGGCAGATTCTTTACCTTCTGAACCACCAGGGAAGCCCAGAAAATCTTCAAATAACACCAAATTCTGAAAAGCCTACCCCAAATGTTGAAATTTAGGGTAAGGAGAGACTTGTGTGTCAATTTGGATGGGGGATTGCCTCACTGAGAATGCTGTAGAGCAGAGGATACAGGCGGGCGGCATTCCACAAAGCTGTGTTTGGAAGCCTCCTTAACGCGTGCCACCCTGAGAGCTGTTTAACTAAAACTCACCGTGGGAAATACCAGGGCTGGCGAGGACCACTCAGATCCATTTTGCATAGCTCATTAGGCTGTTTCAGAAGCCTGCTTGCTCTCTGGGTAGCAGCAACTGTCCGCATATTCGTTCTCATTCCAGGCTGTGTTTGAAGGCAAATTATCTATTCAGCCAGACTCCTTTGCTTGCACATGAGGAATCACAATGAGAAGCTCCAGATCAGGCTGCAATTTCAGTGCCAAGCGGTCTTGGAACAGAATCGAGCCCGGATCTAATTCTGCCCCTCCCTGCTTTAGTCCACTCTCATCTGCCATATACCAAGATTAAGTGCATTTGCAACTTGTGGAGGTATGTTGTTTCCATCCAAATTGGAGGCAGAACTCATCCCAGATACAATAAAGAAAGTGCATTTTCAACCCCATCAAATCAGTAGTGAATGGGAGGTATCAGATATCAGACCTTTTAAAAGCCTTTGCCCAGATTACCTACTGATTGAAAAGATTTTTTTCAGTTTCCTTTGCTGACTTGTGTTCCCTCTTCAATTACCTCACTAGACTAGACATCCTGACATGCCTTCAAAATTAAAACAGAAGCCATACAATCATTTCTACAGTTTGGCCCATTCAGGACACTACTGGCATATTGTAAAAAATACAAAGGCATCCTAATGCTGATGTTTACTCATTGGCAAGTTCAATTCCCAGGCTTATAGTCATCCATCCATCACCTCCAAGCACCTGTCCCATCCTGGGAAGACTCTGAACACACAGAGTGACTCTTGCCGTGTAATGATGACAGGGAAAGTAAGTATGTCACACCCTTGTCAGCCCAATCTGTGTATTGATTACTATGGAATTCCTCTCTCCAGTCCCTTCCAAACTTCTAAATGGGAGGAAAAGCTAGATACATTTCCCAGATGCCCTTGCAACTATGACTTTGGATCTAAATTAGTTTTCACTCTCCAAAGGCACACACAGGGGATTTTGACAAGGAAATGCAGTGAATAATAAAAAATATTTTATTCATCCAGAAGGCAGCAAGAAAGGAGAGGAAAAAATAAAATGCTAGGGCAAACAGAAAACAACAATCAGATGGCTGCTTTATACCTCAATGGGCACTTTTGTTGAATATAAATGAGCTAAATATGCCAATTAAAAGACAGGGACTGTCAGACTTTTCATTTTTAAAGAAAAACTAAGTTGCTTACAAGAGATATTCCTTAAATTCAAGACACAGAAAGGTTGCTGACTAATGGAGAGACTTTCTGGTAGTCCAGTGGTTAAGATTCTGCCTTGCAATGCAGGAGACATAGGTTCAATCCCTGGTGGGGGAACTAAGATCCACTTGCCATGGAGCAACTAAGCCCATGTGACACAACTAGAGAGAAGGCCAAGAGCTGCAATGAAAGATCCTGTGTGCCTCCACTAAGACCCAATGCATCTAAAATAAAAATAAATATTTTTTAAAGTCATCAATGGATATATGGTTAAAAAAAAAAAAAAAAGGGAAAAAAAAGTCTAATAGAGTGGGCTGAATGGTGGCTCCAAAGACATCAAGTCCCCATCTCTGGGAACTGAATTATTACCTTATGTGGAAAAACAGTTTTTGCAGATATAAGTGAATTAAGGATCTTTGGATACGGAGATTGTCCTGGATTATCTAAGTGAGACCCAAAGGCCATCACATGTACACTTGTAAGAGGGACACTGAGGAATGTTTGATACACAGACTAGGAAAAAGCTGTGTGATCAGGAGGCAGGAGCTGGACTGATACAGCCACGAGCCAAGGGATACTGGCAGCCACCAGGATCTGGAAGGGATTCTCCTCCTAAAGCCTCTTGGGGGAGTTCAGCCCTGCTGACACCTTGATTCAGCCAGGGGTTTCAGACTTCTGGGATCCACAATAAATTATTGTGAGACAATAAATTTCCTTATTTTAAGACACTACATCTGTGTTAATGTCTTACAGATGCTCTAAGAAACAAACGCAAATGGAGAATGGCATGCCTTATAAAACCAACCAAAAGAAAACCAGTGTGACTCTAGTTCGCTAGAGTTACAATCTCTAGTATTGTCTCTTGCCGTAGAGGGGGCACTGCATCACAATAAACGGAAAAGAAAACTGAGAGCCACATTTCTGCTTTGCTTCCCTTTTCTCCTGGAAAAGTAAGGTCTGGGAATCATCAAGCTTTCCTGAGATTCCCTGTGGGCTCTGTGAGCATGAATGCTGTCAGTAATTAATTAAACAACGAGAAAGCATAATCACCAAATAGCCACAGGGCAGAACATCAGCAGGATACCAAGGCACTGAGATACATTAGCCAGTGTGGTCTTAATCCTATGACCCACCAGGGAAGAAAAGGAATACAGACACACACATCTTTAAAGAACAATGCTTCAAATCTCCTAAGTCCGGATCCTTCCATGGAGTAAGGCAAAGTGCTCACTAAATTTCTTTTTCACCAAATATCCACCATCCACCACAGGTCTTTCTTAAAGACACACAATGAACAGGTCCCTTGACATATGCTGTCTGAGTCTGTTCAGGCCAATCTAAAATACACAGGA
Organism: Oreotragus oreotragus; assembly: GCA_006410675.1. Lineage (NCBI taxonomy): Eukaryota > Metazoa > Chordata > Mammalia > Artiodactyla > Bovidae > Oreotragus > Oreotragus oreotragus. The sequence continues at coordinate 117,507 of SJYX01014029.1, read as the reverse complement.
GTGACCAGGCTGCTTATCAACAAAAGGAATTTCTCACAGTTCTGGAGGCTCTGAGCCTAAGATCAAAGTGCTGGTAGATATGGTAACTGGTGGGGACTCATCTCCCAGTTCATAGATGGCTGCTACTTGCTGTGGTAGACAAGGGAGAACTCTGGAGTCTCTTTTATAAGAGCATTAATCCCATTCATAAGGACTCTACCCTCATCAACTCATCACCTCCCAAAGGACCCATCTCTGAACACGGTCATAGCAAGGGTGAGGATTTAACGTATGGATTTGTGGGGGGAAACACATGTTCAGTGTATGACAGACTTTATTTTCTTGGGGTCCAAAATCTCTGTGGATGGCAACTATAGCCATGAAATTAAAAGACACTTGCTCCTTGGAAGAAAAGCTATGATAAACCTAGACAGCATATTAAAAGCAGAAACATCACTTTTCAGACAAAGGCCCACATAGTCCAAGTGATGTTTTGGCCAGTAGCCATGTACACATGTGAGACTGGACCATAAAGAAGGCTGAGCACTGAAGGACTGATGCTTTTGAACTGTGGTGGTGGAGAAACTCTTGAGAGTCCCTTGGACTGCAGGGAGATCAAACCAGTCCATCCTAAAGGAAATCAGTCCTGAATAGTCATTGGAAGGACTGAGGCTGAAGCCGAAGGTCCATTACTTTGGCCACCTGATGTGAAGAGCCGACTCACTGGAAAAGGCCCTGGTGCTGGGAACGATTGAAGGCAGGAGGAGAAGGGGGGCAGCAAAGGATGAGATGGTTGGATGGCATCATGGACTCAGTGGACATAGTGTGAGCAAATTCCAGGAGACAGTGAAGGACAGGAAAGCCCTGGCGTGCTACAAGTCCATGGGGTCGCAAAGTCAGAGACGTCTTCCTGACTGAACAATAGCACAGTCTAAGTATTTCCATGAGGAAGGTGTGTTATCTTACTCTGCCCCGAATCACATCCCAGCCCGCATGAAGACACACGGAGGATCAGCACACACTTGTTCAGTGAATAGTGCGAGTCAGCATCAACAGTGGCCCCAGTCAGGGGGCTCTGTGGTCCACACCGAGCTCCTATGAGGCCACTCACCGTGCAGTGCTCATGAGAGAATAATAGTCTGTCAGAACAAATGGCCGTGTGGGACACTACCCAGGGGTTAGACCATGAGTGTAGGACCCTCAGGAATGAGGTTGCTGCTGCTCTTGATTCACTGTTAAGCTGGGTCTGACTCTTTTGTGACCCCACGGACCGTAGCCCATTAGGCTCCTCTGTCCATGGGATTTCCCAGGCAAGAATGTTAGGGTGGGTTGCCATTCCCTTCTCCAGGGGATCCTCCCGAGCCAGGAATAGAACTCCCAGCTCCTGCAGAGCAGGCCAGTTCTCTACCTACCTCTGAGCTACCAGGGAAACCCTGGGAATAACATGACAGGGTTCCCTCACCTCTGCCGCTCTGTGAACTTACAGACAAATGGCTTCCTGTGAACCAGGAAGCTGGTCCTCACCAGACACCAAGTCTGCCAGCATTTTGACCTTAGACTTCCCAGGCTCCAGAACCCTAAGAAATAAATGCTTGCTATTTATAAGCCACTCAGTCTTCCAGCACTCATAGCAGTACAAATGGACTTGGACACTCGATAAGCCTGTTATGTGAGGAGAGAGAACCTGTAGACAGGATCTGTTGGGAGACAAGAAAAGAGAAGACACAGCTAGATAGTTCTACATGAGCGAGAAAGAGGATGAGCCAGAATAGGCAAGAAAAGAACGCTGAGCAACTCAGTGGAGTACTGGGCTCTCAGCAGTGGAAGTGACTGAGGAACGGTTAAAAATAGAAATAGGTAAAACTGAACTTTAAGTGTATTTTAAATGCTGCAGTATAAATATCTTCATCATTATCAATCTTAAGTCATTTATGATTATTAAAGTCTTATAAGAGAACTATCTGGAACCATAGGGAATACATGTACACAAATCCAAGGAGAACATCACATTTCCACAGGTGGAGGAACAGCTCCCAGCATCTGAACTGGCAGGAAGATGTTAGTTGTGATACAAGTCACATTGGTAAGTGACCTTCTGAACTGAAATCTTATCATGTTGTCTACCATTTAGCCTAGTCCTTTCCTTTGGACCCACAGGAAGCCAGAATATGCCCTCTGACCTGTGGCCCCCCAAGAGATGAGATGGCCTTCTCTCTCCAGGTAAAGTTGGCCTCTCTCACTAGAGACTCAGCTTTGTCTCTGACACTGAGGTTCCTGTCCAGCAGACAAACTACATATTGCAATTTATTTAATGGAAATAAAAACAGAAATAAACAAATAGGACCTAATTAAACTTAAAACCTTTTGCACAACAAAGGAAACCATAAGCAAGGTGAAAAGACAGCCCCCAGAATGGGAGAAAATAATAGCAACAAAGCAACTGACAAATAATTAATCTCCAAAATATATAAGCAGCTCATGCAGCTCAATACCAGAAGAATGAACAGTCCAATCAAAAACTGGGCAAAAGACCTAAACAGACACTTCTCCAAAGAGGACATGAGGATGGCTAATAAACACATGAAAAGATACTCAACATGACTCAACATTAGAGAAATGAAAATCAAAACCACAGTGAGGTATCATCTCACACGGGTCAGAATGGCCATCATCAGCCTACAAACAATACATGCTAGAGAGGGTGTGGAGAAAAGGGAACCTCTTACACTGTTGGTAGGAATGCAAACTGGCACAGTCCCTTGGAGAACAGTGTGGAGAGTCCTTAAAAAACTGGGAATCTGGGAATAGAAATGCCATATGACCTGCTAGGCATACACCCCAAGGAAATCAGAATTGAAAGAGACACATGTACCCCAATATCCACTGCAGCACTCTTTACAATAGCTAGGACGTGGAAGCAATCTAGGTGTCCATCAGCAGATGAATGGGTAAGGAAGTTGTGGTACAAATACACAATGGAGTATTATTCAGCTATAAAAAGGAACCCATTTGAGTCAGTTCTAATGAGATGGATGAACCTGGAGCCTATTACACAAAGTGAAATATGTCAGAAAGAAAAAGACAAATACTGTGTATCAATGCATATATATGGAATTTTGAAAGATGGTATCTATGATCCTATATGCAGGGCAGCAAAGGAGACGCAGACAAAAAGAACAGACTTTTCATGTGATATTAGCCATCTGTATGTCTTCTTTGGAGAAATGTCTGTTTAGCTCTTTGGCCCACTTTTTGATTTGGTCATTTATATTTCTGGCATTGAGCTGCATGAGCTGCTTGTATCTTTTTGAGATTAATTCTTTGTCAGTTGCTTCATTTGCTACAGGCTGTCATTTCACCTTGCTTGTAGTTTCCTTTGTTGTGCAAAAGCTTTTAAGTTTAATTCACTCCCATTTGTTTATTTTTGCTTTTATTTCCATTACTCTGGGAGGTAGGTCGTAGAGGATCCTTCAGTGATTTATGTCAGAAAGTGTTTTGCCTATGTTTTCCTCGAGGAGTTTTATAGTTTCTGGTCTTACATTTAGATCCTTAAGTCATTTTGAGTTTATTATTGTGTATGGTGTTAGAAAGTGTTCTAGTTTCATTCTTTTACAAGAGGTTGACCAGAGACTCAGGGATAAAAAACAGACTTTTGGACTCTGTGGGAGAAGGCGAAGGTGGGATGATTTGAGAGAATAGCACTGGGATATGTATATTACCATATGTGAAACAGATCGCCAGTCCCATGTTCAGTGCATGAGACAGGGCACTCAGGGCTGAGGACCCGAGGGATGGGATGGGGAAGGAGGTGGGAGGGGGCTTCAGGATGGGGGACGCATGTACACCCATGACTGATTCATGTCAAAGTAGGGCAAAACCCACTACAATATTGTAAAGTAATTAGCCTCCAATTAAAATAAATAATTTTTTTTAAAAAAGAACAGACTTTTGGATGCAGGGGGAGAAGGCAAGTGTGGGATGATTTGAGAGAATAGTGCTGAAACATGTACATTACCATATGTAAAACAGATGACCAGTACAAGTTGAATGCATAAAGCAGGGTCCCCAAAGCTGGTGTTCCAGGACAACCCAGAGGGATAAAGTGGGGAGAGAGGAGGGAGGTGGGGTTCAGGATGGAGGGGACACATCTATACCTGTGGGCAATTCATGTTGACATATAGCAAAAAACCATCACAATATTGTTAATTATCCTCTAATTAAAATCAATCGATTTAAAAAAGTAAAGCACAAAGAGAACAAAACTTCCCAGAAGTAGCTGACTCATTCTGTGAGTACCAAGGATGCCTCAGATCATATTGACACGTGTGCTGCCATGACACCAATGAATAAACATTACTGAACCAACAGCAGATTGAAAGCTTACACCACGGTGCAGTGTGCTGCTTCTAAAGGATGCTCCCCATCCTCTTCCCAGGACTTGGCACTTAAGAGTTTTCTTTGGACCAAGTTGTGGACCAAGTTTTCTTTGGACTCAAGAAATTAGTCATCCCTCCTAAATTTAGTCTTGCATTAGACCAGTTGAAATTATTTTAGAATCTGATTCTTGTACCTTTTAAATAATTCTCTCAAAATTTATCCCAATTTGTGATTCATGAACCCTATCCAAGAGCCTGTGACACACACATAAAGAACACCTCTGCAAGTTAAACAGTGAATCTTGGGTACAATGATCCACCCAACCTCAACATTTGCCTCCCGGTTCCTGTTGCTCTGAGCTGGCCTCGAGGACTTGAATGCCCAGGAGGCTCTGGAAACCCAGTGTGTGTGCAAGCCTTGAACTTGATGAGCAGCTGTGAAGGTGTATAAAGTACACAACATTCCCCAGTGATTAGCACAGTACCTTGCATGGAGCAAACACTCTAAGAGCCTGCAAAGCGGTGCTCCACATATTCCTCTATTTCTTGCCTCCAGGGAAATTAGCAGAACTGATACATCAATCAAGTTAAACATGATCTCCACCTCGAGATAACTCATTGTGCTATGCAAGGAGACAAAACAAGCCTGATTATTGCCAAGCTCCCTTTCTTCTGCTTATTCAAAAAGCTTGTAAATGTCACCCAATTTGTTTCTAGCCAGCCAGAACTTTCACTCAGGTTTCTGCCACCACCAGATTGAACCTTTTAGAGTTTGTGACATGGAGTCGCAAAAGAAAATGACAAAATTGGAAAGGCAGAGGGGTTGGGACAGGAGACATCAGGCCAGTGCTGCAGGAAAGGAAAAGATGGGAGCTGAGAGAGAAAGGAAAAGACAGTTTGGGGCTGTAAGGGGAATGAAAGGAAATTCTAAGAAATAGGGCAATGGACTATTTCCCTCTTCTTAGTAAGTCAGACGGGGAAGGCAATGGCACCCCACCCCAGTACTCTTGCCTGGAAAATCCAATGGACAGAGGAGCCTGGTGGGCTGCAGTCCATGGGGTCGCTAACAGTCGGACCGACTGAGCGACTTCACTTTCACTTTTCTCTTTCATGCATTGGAGAAGGAAATGGCAACCCACTTCAGTATTCTTGCTTGGAGAATCCCAGGGATGGGGGAGCCTGGTGGGCTGCCGTCTATGGGGTCACACAGAGTTGGACACAACTGAAGTGACTTAGCAGCAGCAGTAAGTCAGAATCGCAGGTGAAAATTTTCAGTTATTTTGGAATAGTCCTTTGGTCCTTGGTCCATGCTTCCTTGACCATGGCAGAACTCAACCTGAATCACATGCATCTCTAACTTTTATATGCTGCTGCTGCTGCTAAGTCACTTCAGTCGTGTCCGACTCTGTGTGACCCCATAGACGGCAGCCCACCAGGCTCCCCCATCCCTGGGATTCTCCAGGCAAGGATACTGGAGTGGGTTGCCATTTCCTTCTCCAGTGCATGAAAGAGAAAAGTGAAAGTGAAGTCGCTCAGTCTGTCCGACTGTTAGCGACCCCATGGACTGCAGCCCACCAGGCTACTCCGTCCATTGGATTTTCCAGGCAAGAGTACTGGGGTGGGGTGCCATTGCCTTCCCCGAACTTTTCTATATCTGCCCTTTATAGAATGCTTCCATTTCAATTCACCTTCTGGTGGAAGACAAGTGTTCACATCTTTGCTTTTACTTTTTTTTTTTTTTTTAATTTTGCCAAGAATACTGCTGAAGGAAACATGAGAAATGGACTTGTGGCTCAATAGTTACAGTGTCTGAAGTTTATTTTTAAAAAGTGAAAATAGGCTATTGCCTTCCTGGTGTAATTGTATTTTAAAGTGATCCAAAAAGCTCCACACCCTCAAAATGTGTCCTCAATGTCCATTCATCTAACCTCTGATTCCCACCTTTTCAAAAACAATAGATACATACAATTCTATACTATATAAGCCCATATATGGTACCTCAGTGGTAAAGAATCCGCCTGCCAATGCAGGAGACTTGGGTTCAATCCCTGGGTCAGGAAGATCCCCCTGGAGAGGGAAATGGCAATTCACTCAGTATTCTTGCCTGAGAAATCCCATGGACAGAGGAGCCTGATGGACTACAGACCCTGGAATCACAAAGAGTCGGACACGACTTAGCAACTAACAGCAAAATATTCATATATTAAATATTACATATATATAATGTATATATTGGAGAAGGAAATGGCAATCTACTCCAGTACTGTTGCCTGGAGAATCCCATGGACAGAGGAGCCTGGTAGGCTACAGTCTATGGGGTCACAAAGAGTCGGACATGACTGAGCGACTTCAGTTCAGTTCATAGTGTATATATAATACACAATAATGTGTATATGTATAATGTATACATAATAGGTGTATATATATATATATATATATATATGAGTATATATACACATGGGATTAAGGTATTATTTCCTAAAATAATCTTATTAGGGAAAATAGCATTTCCTGGCATCTACTACATGTCAGATACTTCACAAGCATTCTTTAACTTCTTTCCCATGACATGGGGTTTATTTCAACAATATAATAACTGGTACAGGTTGAATCATATCCCCCAAAAGGCTGTGTTGAAATCTTCACTCTCACCACTTCAGTGGGATCTTATTTGGAAATAAGGTCACTGCAGATGTGATTAGTTAAAACAGGGTTGTACGAGGGTAGGATGGGCAACACAGGACTGGTGTTGCCCTTACAATCAGACAGACACAAAAGGAGAAGATAGATGTGTGATGAGGAAATCAGAGTCTGGAGCTATCCGTCTCCAAGCCAAGAAACACCAAGGGATGCCAGCCAGCCAACAAACACCAGAGGCTGGAAGAGGCAGAGAATACTCTCCCTTTAGGTTTCGAAAGAAGCCTGGTCCTGCTGACATCTTGGTTTTGGACTTCCAGCCTCCAGAATAGAGAGAAGACAAATTTCCATTGCTGTAAGCCACCCATTTGGGGGTTCTCTGTAATAGCAGCCAGAGGAAACTAATACAACATCCAAAAATCAGGTTCTACAGCCCTATGGAACTGCGGTCTCCATCCCAGCTCGGCAATTACCTGTGTAAATTACTTGGAGTGTTCAGTTCAGTTCAGTCTCTCAGTCGTGTCTGACTCTTTGCAACCCCATGAATCGCAGCACGCCAGGCCTCCCTGTCCATCACCATCTCCCGGAGTTCACTCAGACTCACTTCCATCGAGTCCGTGATGCCATCCAGCCATCTCATCCTCGGTCGTCCCCTTCTCCTCCTGCCCCCAATCCCTCCCAGCATCAGTCTTTTCCAATGAGTCAATTCTTCTCATGAGGTGGCCAAAGTGCTGGAGTTTCAGCTTTAGCATCATTCCTTCCAAAGAAATCCCAGGGTTGATCTCCTTCAGAATGGACTGGTTGGATCTCCTTGCAGTCCAAGGGACTCTCAAGAGTCTTCTCCAACACCACAGTACAAACGCATCAATTCTTTGGTGCTCAGCCTTCTTCACAGTCCAACTCTCACATCCATACATGACTACTGGAAAAACCACAGCCTTGACTGCTGCTGCTGCTAAGTCACTTCAGTCGTGTCCGACTCTGTGTGACCCCATAGACAGCAGCCCACCAGGCTCCCCCGTCCCTGGGATTCTCCAGGCAAGGATACTGGAGTGGGTTGCCATTTCCTTCTCCAATGCATGAAAGAGAAAAGTGAAAGTGAAGTCGCTCAGTCTGTCCGACTGTTAGCGACCCCATGGACTGCAGCCCACCAGG
>SJYX01014029.1:24435-107728 GCA_006410675.1 Oreotragus oreotragus | reverse complement strand
TACTCCTTTTCCTATTTGGAACCAGTCTATTGTTCCATGTCCAGTTCTAACTGTTGCTTCCTGACCTGCATACAGATTTCTCAAGAGGCAGGTCAAGTGGTCTGGTATTCCCATCTCTCAGAATTTTCCACAGTTTATTGTGATCCACACAGTCAAAGGCTTTGGCATAGTCAATAAAGCAGAAATAGATGTGTTTCTGGAACTCTCTTGCTTTTTCCATGATCCAGTGGATGTTGGCAATTTGATCTCTGGTTCCTCTGCCTTTTCTAAAACCACCTTGAACATCAGGGAGTTCATGGTTCATGTATTGCTGAAGCCTGGCTTGGAGAATTTTGAGCATTACTTTACTAGCATGAGTGAGATGAGTGCAATTGTGCAGTAGTTTGAGCATTCTTTGGCATTGCCTTTCTTTTGGAATTGGAATGAAAACTGACCTTTTCCAGTCCTGTGGCCACTAGTAAATCTCGAATTTCCTTATTTATAAGAGGCAAATAATGCTGTCTACTATCACACAGTTTTTGCTTTTTTTTTTTTTTTTTTAATAAATTAGATGGAAATCTTTGTGCCCTGCTCACTCTAAATTATTGCCACAGGTAAGCTTTTAATAAATGGCATCCTCTTCTAGGATCATCCTCACAATTGACTTTTCTTCCTCTTTATGAATGAAGAAATTAAAGAAGAGGTAAAAACCGTGCCCAGCAGTAGAGTGGGAGTTCAACATGAGGTCTGCCTGCCTCCAGACAGCATGTGAGACTCCAGAAGAGCTGTGAGGAGAGACATTAACATTTGCTCAGGAGTCTAGGCATGTACTGAGGAGCTGAATGGTGAGAGGTAAAATCTTTGAGGTGAGGCAAGAGGAGAAATGAACTTATAATTCAAGATATGGCATGAAGTCCAGTGGGAGCCTCTAACAGGCAGTCAGAAATGCTGCCTGTTTGTCTTCCCAGCTCTGGCCGGCCTTGTCCCCTCATGCTGGATCCCACTGCTACCATCCCGTTCATGTCAACGACATCATTTCTTTCTAAAAACTCTGTTTCATCCTTTCAGCATGATCGAGTTCCTGGAAGCTATGCAACTCCACAAAGGCCTCCTATTCCTAAAGAAATCCAGCATATTTCTTTCCATCCAGGCGTGCTTGGTCCCCACCTATGGCAGCACCCAGGGCAGTACGCGAGAAGCTCTCAGAGCCAAGGAGAGTTTGCAAAGCCAGCCACGCTCTCCTAGTCTGCAGGCATCTTTGCTTCACACACAAATAGAGCGCTGGTCCCTGAGCCAGGAGTACCCGTAACACTCGGGCAACAATCAAAGTCGGATAGTATCTAAAACTCTTAAAAAGCTAGCTGATAGAGTTTCATGAATATCATCCCATAGATTATTTTAAAACCAGAAGAGACTAAAAGGATGAGAGACAAAAGTCGGGGAGATCAGTTTGTTACAATAAATACTGAAGAAGTGGTGTTAATGGTAAAGAACATGCCTGCCAGTGTAGGAGATGAGATGCAGGGCTGATCCCTGGATCAGGAAGATCCCCTGGAAGAGGGCATGGTAATCCACTCCAGTATTCTTGCCTGGAGAATCCCATGGACAGAGGAGCCTGGCGGGCTATATTCCACGGGGTCACAAATAGTTGGGCATGACTGAACCAACTTAGCACGCACACCCTGTCTGGTCCAACTCCCACATGATATATATTTTCCATATAAGCAGTGGGAGACTCAGACAAAACCTAATTCCAGCTCTGCTACTAGTAAGCGGTATGTCCCTGAACCCAGGCTATACTCAACTAGTGAGTGACAAACCACTCCTAAGACTCAATCCGATTCTTCTCCCCACTCTGTTCATTCCCATTTTTCCAAAGGACTGCTCCTAAAAGTCAACAAATGCAGAACAAAAATTGGAAACTGCGTCAGTGAGCATGGGGTTCACAGGTTTTTGGTCTCTGTCCTCTTTGATCCCAGGTTAGCCAGTGAGATTTGCTGTCTACGTGGGAATAGGCCTTCCACTCATGAACACCTCACCCCTTTAACTGTGCTATTTGCAAAGCTAGACACACAGATTTTTTAACTATTGAACAGTTTAATCTCTCCCTTTTATGCCATAAATACCAGTGAATGCAATTTCTAAGACAAACATTTAAATGTTACATTCCTATGTGGAGTCTAGAAAAATGGCATAGTTGAACTTATTTGCAAAGCAGAAATACAGACAAATACCAGAGAACAAATATAAGGTCACCAAGGAGGGAAGGAGTGGTGGTAGGCATGAACTGGGAGATTGAGATTGGCATAAATACACAGCTATGTACAAAATAGATAACTAATGAGAACATTAAAAGACACTTACCCCTTGGAAGTAAAGTTATAACCAACCTAGACATCATATTAAAAAGCAGAGACATTACTTTGCCAACAAAGGTCCATCTAGTCAAGGCTATGGTTTTTCCAGTAGTCATGTATGGATGTAAGAGTTGGACTGTGAAGAAAGCTGAGCACTGAAGAATTGATGCTTTTGAACTGTGGTGTTGGAGAAGACTCTTGAGAGTCCCTTGGACTGCAAGGAGATCCAACAAGTCCATCCTAAAGGAGATCAGTCCTGAATGTTCATTGGAAAGACTGATGTTGAAGCTGAAATCCCAATACTTTAGCCACTTGATGTGAAGAACTGACTCATTTGAAAAGACCCTGTTGCAGGGAAAGATTGAAGGCAGGAGGAAAAGGGAACAACAGAGGATGAGATGGTTGGACGGCATCACCAACTCAATGGACATGGCTTTGAGTGAACTCCGGGAGTTGGTGATGGACAGGAAGGCCTGGCGCACTGCGGTCCATGGGGTTGCAAAGAGTCAGATACGACTGAGCGACTGAACGGAACTGAATGAGAGCAGACTGTATACAGGGAACTCTCTTCAGTGTTCTGTGGTGACCTGAACGGGAAGGAATTCAAGGAAGAAGGGATGCATGTGTATGTATAGCTGATTCACTTTGCTGTACAGCAGAAACTCACATTGTAAAGCAACAGTATCTCCATAAAATTTTTAAAAAAAATAAATGTGTATCATTTCTATGGGAAGTAGCAATAGGCTGTGAGAGCAAAACAGGGCAGCCACTATTACAGGAGCACATTCCCAAATGGGGCTCCGGGGGGGCACCTTCAGATCATATAATTCCATGAACCTGTAATCAGCTTGCTAGACCATAACTCCGTTTGCATCTATGCTCAATGGCAGTTGAACTAAATTAAAAGAAACATAGCCTTAAAAACCTGATGACGTCTTACTGGTTATTAAAATTAAAAATAAAATTAAAAACCTGCTCAAAGTTGCCTATGACAGAGGAGGTTGAGAGCTGAAAGCCCAAGCTACAGTTCGTTCTCAAAATGCCAGCGGGAGCTCGCTATCTCATTCCTTAAGGCAAAATGTGCTCCCTCGTCTCCTTTTGCTCTTTTCCTTTCTTCCCTCTCCGCTGGACACTTCTTTTCTGTATCTAAAATGCTCGGGGCCATAGAAAGGGCTTCTAAGAGGAGACCTACCAGACCCGTGCTTGTGCTGTTTGTGGGCCTCTCTCTCCTGCCAGCATCTGCTCTGTAATCTGATTCCTCACGTACCTCACAAAGCCAGATTTGATGCACTGAGATGTGGAGCCTGCAAAACCAGCCAAACCTGCAGGTGATGGAAACTCCACGGTGATGACCCCGCTGGACCCAGGTCATTGAATCCAGGAATCATGAGGCCCAGTGTGAGGAGGATCAGGGAAGGCCATCTTTGAACTTCACACTTGCCTGACACAGTGGCAAAGACAACAGGAGGCCCCTTGAGGGGCCTTTGTGGAGGCAGAGCAAATAATGTGAAAATAATATGAGTCAAGGTAAGAAGCAGCATCCATCCACTCAGAACCCCAGGGCCTACATTCATGGCATCCATTTCCTCAACAGCTGCGCGTCTTGGCACCTCAGGCAAGCTCCTGATCTCTCCTTTTCCTCAGTGAAACAGGGGGAAGGTCATAACTATCATCAGAGGTCCCTGGAAGGATGAGTTAAAAGACCTGAAATGAGAAGAGGGTGCAGCTTGCCCAACACAGTTTTACAGATCCCAATTCTCTTTTTCTTGCATCGCAGGGACTTGGAGATGGTTATACCATTTCTGACACTGAACTGAATGAATGAGAGCACAGAACTCAACACTCTGATTTACTCCTTATGGGAGTGAAGACACACATTTCATACTCCAGGGAGGTTTGTAGTAGTGGGAAGGAGCAGAAAGAAAAAGATAGGGAAAGGTGAAGAAGAAGAAGTTAACAGGTCACTGGGATGGGATTGCTAGAATATGGATGACAGCCAATGAAATGAGAACCCGCTGCATGCACCAGTTTTGAACTAAGCAATGGGGATCCATGGATGAATAAAGCAAATACAGCAAAAGGGGTAAAACTCAAAGTATGGTCAAAGGCTTGAGGAAACACAGAGAGAGTGTAACCGATTTTTCCTGCAGGTGGGAACATCATTTCAGTGTGCAGAGTGGAAGAGACACTTCAGCTGGAATTGGAAATTAAAGAGGGAACACACCAGCAGGCAGAGAGGAAGACAGGACTGCTGAGAAGGCAGAAAAATGTCCCCTCCCCAGACACCCAGGTCCTCATTCTTAGAACCGAGAGACATGCTGCTTTTCTTGGAAAAGAGAACTGGCAAATTAATAAAGAGTGCAGATCTTCAAGTAGAGATAATATCTTAGATTATCTGGGTGGAGCCAATCTCATCATGGTATCCCCTACAAATGCAGAATTTTTCTCTGGCTCAACTTTTAAAAATGTGAGAGATAAGAAAGTTGGACATATTTGAAGCTTGAGGGGGACTCAAGCTGCCACAGCTGGAAGGGGGCCAGGGGCAAGCATGAGAAGCCACATGTGCAGTCTCTAGGAACAGAGACAAGTTCACTGCTGACAGGGAGCAAGGAAATGGAAATCTCAGTCCTACAAACACAGGGAAATTATTTTAGACAACAATTTGGATGAGTCTGGGGAAGTGATTAACTCTTAGAATCTCCAGAAAGGAATTTAGGGATGGCAAAAATTTAGGAAGCCCAGTAAGAGTCATTGCAGCCTCTAAGCTTTGATTCCACTTTCATTCACGCATATCTTTTTCATTCAAAGTAATAAAACTCTTAAGAGGCATGTGGCTAAGACTGCCACTCGCAGCCTTAAATCATCTCTTGAAGAGCCAGAAGTTAAGAGAAGGACTGTGCTTTTGAATAGAGACCATTTTGAGAACCACCAAATAAAAACCTATCAAATACTTGAGTAACGCCTCATCTTCACAGCAAAAAAAAAAAAAAAGGTACTATCCACCTTGCTAATGACACTCAGTTCTGAACATGATTTGGTTGCTTCTAATAACTGATGTACCACCACTGGATGCAATGTTACCAACTACAGACTGCCACACAGAGTGAAGTAAGTCAGAAAGATGAAAACAAATATCATATATTAATGCATACATGTGGAATCTAGAAACGTGGTATAGGTGATCTTATCTGCAAAACAGAAATAGAGACGCAAATGTAGAGAACAAACATACGAACATCAAAGGGAGGAAAGAGGGATGGGTGAGGATAACTAGCAACTCGGGATTGGCACATATACTCTACTGATACTAAGTACAAAATTGGTAGCTAATGAGAACCTACTTATGGCTCAGAGAACTGTACACAGTGTTCTGTGGTAACCTAAATGGAAAGGAAATCCAAAAAAAGAGGGGATATATGTACGCATATAGCTGATTCTGCTTTTGAACTGTGGTGTTGGAGAAGACTCTTGAGAGTCCCTTGGACCGCAAGGAGATCCAACCAGTCCATCCTAAAGGAGATCAGCCCTGGGATTTCTTTGGAAGGGCTGATGCTAAAGCTGAAACACCAATACTTTGGCCACCTCATGTGAAGAGTTGACTCATTGGAAAAGACTCTGATGCTGGGAAGGTTTGAGGGCAGGAAGAGAAGGGGATGACAGAGGATGAGATGGCTGGATGGCATCAACGACTCAATGGACATGAGTTTGAGTGAACTCCGGCAGTTGGTGATGGACAGGGAGGCCTGGCGTGCTGCGATTCATGGGGTCTCAAAGAGATGGACACGACTGAGTGACTGAACTGAACTGAACTGTACATTTACTATTGCCTCATATCCAAAGACAGATATCTGCCTTTAATTTTGTGAGATGTTAAGATCAGAAATCAAAATGTTCTATTTATGGAGGAACAAATACTGGGGGCAAAGAAGCTAAATTGATATTTAATTTTTATTTTGAAAATGGGTTTTTTTGTATACTCTCATGCAGACTCACATATACAATGTCATTGTCTAAACTAAGGCAAATAACCTAAATTAAGTCGGCATCACCAACTCTATGGATGTGAGTCTGAGTGAACTCCAAGAGTTGGTGATGGACAGGGAGGCCTGGTGTGCTGCCGTCCATGGGGTTGCAGAGAGTCGGACACGACTGAGCGACTGAACTGAACTGATACCTGATTCACTGTGCTGTACAGCAGAAACTAAGACAATGTTGTAAAGCAACTATATTTCAATAAAAATTAATTTAGAAATTATCAACTGGTTCAGCCTAATTTGAAGCTTGTTGGAAAAGGCAGTTGTACAACTGAAGCCCGGACAGGCCAAAGAGGTACAGCACCATCCAGATTTTCACAGACCTCCACATTTCAGGATGATTTACAGACCACTGTATCAGTTATTATACTCCAGTCTCTGTCTGGAACTATACTTTAAGGGAAATTACACCTGGGGAAGCCAGTTTTGACAGATAACAATTAAAATGATCCACAAGCGGATAACAGAACTCACGAGCAGATTACTTCAAACACTAACTGAAAAACTAATAAAGTAATTCTTGAAAAACTAAGATTAAAAGGCATGTAGCTGAGGGGTAAATCAGCTCTTAGTTTCTCTTTCAGTATCTTAAGAAGTAGAACTAGGATGGACAGATTGAGNGGATGACAGCCAATGAAATGAGAACCCGCTGCATGCACCAGTTTTGAACTAAGCAATGGGGATCCATGGATGAATAAAGCAAATACAGCAAAAGGGGTAAAACTCAAAGTATGGTCAAAGGCTTGAGGAAACACAGAGAGAGTGTAACCGATTTTTCCTGCAGGTGGGAACATCATTTCAGTGTGCAGAGTGGAAGAGACACTTCAGCTGGAATTGGAAATTAAAGAGGGAACACACCAGCAGGCAGAGAGGAAGACAGGACTGCTGAGAAGGCAGAAAAATGTCCCCTCCCCAGACACCCAGGTCCTCATTCTTAGAACCGAGAGACATGCTGCTTTTCTTGGAAAAGAGAACTGGCAAATTAATAAAGAGTGCAGATCTTCAAGTAGAGATAATATCTTAGATTATCTGGGTGGAGCCAATCTCATCATGGTATCCCCTACAAATGCAGAATTTTTCTCTGGCTCAACTTTTAAAAATGTGAGAGATAAGAAAGTTGGACATATTTGAAGCTTGAGGGGGACTCAAGCTGCCACTGCTGGAAGGGGGCCAGGGGCAAGCATGAGAAGCCACATGTGCAGTCTCTAGGAACAGAGACAAGTTCACTGCTGACAGGGAGCAAGGAAATGGAAATCTCAGTCCTACAAACACAGGGAAATTATTTTAGACAACAATTTGGATGAGTCTGGGGAAGTGATTAACTCTTAGAATCTCCAGAAAGGAATTTAGGGATGGCAAAAATTTAGGAAGCCCAGTAAGAGTCATTGCAGCCTCTAAGCTTTGATTCCACTTTCATTCACGCATATCTTTTTCATTCAAAGTAATAAAACTCTTAAGTTAAGAGGCATGTGGCTAAGACTGCCACTCGCAGCCTTAAATCATCTCTTGAAGAGCCAGAAGTTAAGAGAAGGACTGTGCTTTTGAATAGAGACCGTTTTGAGAACCACCAAATAAAAACCTATCAAATACTTGAGTAACGCCTCATCTTCACAGCAAAAAAAAAAAAAAAGGTACTATCCACCTTGCTAATGACACTCAGTTCTGAACATGATTTGGTTGCTTCTAATAACTGATGTACCACCACTGGATGCAATGTTACCAACTACAGACTGCCACACAGAGTGAAGTAAGTCAGAAAGATGAAAACAAATATCATATATTAATGCATACATGTGGAATCTAGAAACGTGGTATAGGTGATCTTATCTGCAAAACAGAAATAGAGACGCAAATGTAGAGAACAAACATACGAACATCAAAGGGAGGAAAGAGGGATGGGTGAGGATAACTAGCAACTCGGGATTGGCACATATACTCTACTGATACTAAGTACAAAATTGGTAGCTAATGAGAACCTACTTATGGCTCAGAGAACTGTACACAGTGTTCTGTGGTAACCTAAATGGAAAGGAAATCCAAAAAAAGAGGGGATATATGTACGCATATAGCTGATTCTGCTTTTGAACTGTGGTGTTGGAGAAGACTCTTGAGAGTCCCTTGGACCGCAAGGAGATCCAACCAGTCCATCCTAAAGGAGATCAGCCCTGGGATTTCTTTGGAAGGGCTGATGCTAAAGCTGAAACACCAATACTTTGGCCACCTCATGTGAAGAGTTGACTCATTGGAAAAGACTCTGATGCTGGGAAGGTTTGAGGGCAGGAGGAGAAGGGGATGACAGAGGATGAGATGGCTGGATGGCATCAACGACTCAATGGACATGAATTTGAGTGAACTCCGGCAGTTGGTGATGGACAGGGAGGCCTGGCGTGCTGCGATTCATGGGGTCTCAAAGAGATGGACACGACTGAGTGACTGAACTGAACTGAACTGTACATTTACTATTGCCTCATATCCAAAGACAGATATCTGCCTTTAATTTTGTGAGATGTTAAGATCAGAAATCAAAATGTTCTATTTATGGAGGAACAAATACTGGGGGCAAAGAAGCTAAATTGATATTTAATTTTTATTTTGAAAATGGGTTTTTTTGTATACTCTCATGCAGACTCACATATACAATGTCATTGTCTAAACTAAGGCAAATAACCTAAATTAAGTCGGCATCACCAACTCTATGGATGTGAGTCTGAGTGAACTCCAAGAGTTGGTGATGGACAGGGAGGCCTGGTGTGCTGCCGTCCATGGGGTTGCAGAGAGTCGGACACGACTGAGCGACTGAACTGAACTGATACCTGATTCACTGTGCTGTACAGCAGAAACTAAGACAATGTTGTAAAGCAACTATATTTCAATAAAAATTAATTTAGAAATTATCAACTGGTTCAGCCTAATTTGAAGCTTGTTGGAAAAGGCAGTTGTACAACTGAAGCCCGGACAGGCCAAAGAGGTACAGCACCATCCAGATTTTCACAGACCTCCACATTTCAGGATGATTTACAGACCACTGTATCAGTTATTATACTCCAGTCTCTGTCTGGAACTATACTTTAAGGGAAATTACACCTGGGGAAGCCAGTTTTGACAGATAACAATTAAAATGATCCACAAGCGGATAACAGAACTCACGAGCAGATTACTTCAAACACTAACTGAAAAACTAATAAAGTAATTCTTGAAAAACTAAGATTAAAAGGCATGTAGCTGAGGGGTAAATCAGCTCTTAGTTTCTCTTTCAGTATCTTAAAAAGTAGAACTAGGATGGACAGATTGAGGCCAGAGGAGAGAAAAAGGAAAGCTTGCTAACTGGGACTTGTGAGGATGGAGAAGACTATCCTGGAAGGCAGGCATACCTCAATTAGTAGCTGCATGCAAGCCTGTCAGAAGGACACAATAAAGTCAACAGACCGAGAAAATATTTACCGGTTGCCTACTATGTTACAGCAG
This sequence comes from Oreotragus oreotragus, assembly GCA_006410675.1. Classification (NCBI taxonomy): domain Eukaryota; kingdom Metazoa; phylum Chordata; class Mammalia; order Artiodactyla; family Bovidae; genus Oreotragus; species Oreotragus oreotragus. The sequence continues at coordinate 97,893 of SJYX01014029.1, read as the reverse complement.
ATCAGACAGAGAGAAAGACATGAGATGGATCACTGGGCTAGAGGATCCCCAAGGTTCCTCCTAAAAGTGACTTTAATTCTCTGTGTCTTATAGTTAGGCGCAAATATCAACATGCAAGTTAAAGATCTTCAACTTTCTCCAACAGCAGGTATGTGGTCTCTCCAAAAGATTCTTGTTGTACCTCCCCTCTACCATTGTATGTACCTTAGAAACAAAAAGATTAAGAGGGACGGGAAAGGCTGTACACATTTTGTAAGCTCTGAGCCTTTTTTGTGCTGAGGTATTACCTTGATCCCCCAAATACAGGGCCCAAGGAAAATTCAAGACATTATACGGCTGAGAGCCAGATCTCAAAATTAAACTGTCTGCAAAGCTACTCCACTAGGGATGATCCACAAAATTTCTCGCTTTACAGTTGGGTGTAGGTGGGGTATACAGGGACCACCAGTATAATCCAACCACCAGCTGGGTTAGAGAGTGAGTATGTGCATTCTACTCCTAGAAATAACTTCCTGCTTTAGGACAGAGACATTCAATAATCCATACTGATAAACTACTAAGCCAGTATAATAGAAACTGAAGGCAATACAATAGTTATGGACATCAAAGACAGGAGAAAGAAAGAAAAAAGTGGGGGACAGGGCCTCAAAGATCGAGACATCGCCCCCAAATCCATCCCTATTATAACCTACTCTTTCATGGTACCTTTTGTTATAAAATGTTAAGGTTCTTATCTCATTCATTTGTTTACAGGCCATTTGGGCTGATTTTTGTGATACATGCTTAGAGGATCAAAAATATTTCACTGACAGTCTTCCTTTGGATTTATGGATACAAATGATGGAGTGAAAAAACAACAGCAAAAATACATGTGGAGATAAGCAGGACTGTCCAATGAACTATTTCAGATACTTTCTCTAGGTTGTTTGGCAACAAGATCTCTAGGACTGACTCTGTCACCTCACCTGGTGGGGCTGCAGTCAAACTCAACTTCCTATAGGCCTGTGATACCCTCAAAGAGACATCTTGCTTTAATGAGATTTTGGCCAAGGTTTCCAGGTGCTGAGCAATAGTATCCTCTGCTGCTAAGTTGCTTCAGTCATGTCCGACTCTGTGCGACCCCATAGATGGCAGCCCACCAGGCTCCTCTGGTCCCTGGGATTCTCCAGGCAAGAATACTGGAGTCGGTTGCCATTTCCTTCTCCAGTGCATGAAAGTGAAGAGTGAAAGTAAAGTTGCTCAGTCGTGTCCAACTTTTTGAGACCCCATGGACTGCAGCCTACCAGGCTCCTCCATCCATGAGATTTTCCAGGCAAGAGTACTGGAGTGGGGTGCCATTGCCTTCTCCTGATAGTATCTTCTAGAAGTTTTCTAAATATCTCCACTGCCTGGAGTCCAAGCAATCTGGTTGTGGCCAGATAAGACCCCTCTCATTCTTGGTCCATTAATGGGAATTGCAGAATGGGTTAGAATCCTTCTGCTTTTCCACAGCCATGTGATGCTCCTAGACACACTCTGGACCAACCACACTTCTCTGAAGAGTGATGCAGAACCAAAAGGTCCAGCCTTCTGTCAACAAACCCAACATGTATTAAGTGACTGTCATTGCTGTCCATGACAAGTCACTTCACATGACAATGAAGAACAAATTGTAAATAAAACTTCAGCCAAATTCACAATAAAAAATGTTAAGGCAAAACCAGCACTCCACAATCAATGAATAGGGGAGGCAAGAGCATCTCAATGGGGTTGTACTTCAATGTGTTATTGTAACATACACCAGGTAGGTGGAGAAGAGATAGCACGTAAGGGTAGAACAAGAGAAGTTTCTTAAATTTGACAGCTGTGAGCAATCTTCACTGTTCCTTCCGTGCAAGAAAGGCATGGAATCATGTGAAGGAACAACTGGGTCTGGGCCTAGATGTGTCTTTCTCTGTCCACCGAGAGACAGAACTCATAGCAGAAAAGGTCTTATGCATGGTCACCACCCATGGAGAGTGACAAAGAACCACATCTAGCATGAGGTTTTCTGCACACTATAATGTGCCAGAACCCCAGGGGGACTTCTTCAGCTGTGTTATCTTTCTATTTGAATGCTTCTCTCCCACGAGTGACCAGCTGTTTTAACCAAAAGCCAGTAACTAGTCAGAGTGAGTAAGAAGACTGAAAATTACTGGCATTCAACATTCACCTCCTAAGCCCTGGGTCTCTGACAGGCACTGTGGATGGGAGAACAGAGACACAGCGCCTGCTGAGAGCAGCTCCGAGGGTGATGGAGGAGGAGGAGGTGAAGGGGCAAACAGTCCCCCATAAACAGAAAGTCAAGGCAGCCGAGATGTACAGAAGACCATTTCTTCAGCACACACCGGGTGCCCAATCGACTGTATCTGGTTTAGTCCTCACAGCTAACCTACAGTTGAGCAACATATTTCCATCTCCCAGATGTTACAAACTGGGACCTAGAGAAGCAAAATAACCTCTAGAAGATACACATTATTTCTAAGGACTGTAATAATGATATACATGCCAGGGCAGACTCCCTCTGAACACATCTGAAAAACCAACCAGAGGAACTGGATCAGAAGTCAGAAACGCCAAAACAAGAAGACATGCATGAGATGGAAAGGCAAGGCTGGGCATTCAGGAAAGAAGAAATACCATGTGCAAAGTCAGGAGATGTGAGAGATCATGTCGGGTTCCATGAACAAGGACAATTCAGTGACATTCCATTCCATGCAGCAGATTGGAAGATAAGCCGTGGCTGGATTTTGGAAGGGCATGTGTACGCAACTAAAGAAACAAGAATTTCTGTAGATGGTGGGCATGCTCAAGACTTGGATGCAGGAGAGAGACAGGTTAAAGTGAGCCACTGGGGTGCCTCATTGCTTATGTAAGACTTAGGCAGCAGAATCATCAACAAGGAGAAAATATCAACATGCAGAGTGAAGGAATGATGCCCTCCTGAATCTGAAATGAACATCTGCAAGATACAGTCACCAAGCATCTGTGGCGTGCTGGGCTTGGTGTGCATGTACAGAACTTTTTAAAAATTATTTTCCCCTCCTGATGTGATCTTATAACTCCCTACAGAGAGTTTGCTACAACTAGATAACATAGATTTAGTTTTTTGAAATCTTCCACCCCTAGATACTGGTACAAGCAGCAAGATCTAGTTGGAGATAGGAGATGAAGCAGCTCAGAGGTTTGGACTGCTATCTTGTCTCAGCAGGTGTATCACACCCACCATAGTCCTCTGCAGATGATGGTGTTTGATGAAGTAATGACTACATTAAACCTCATTCATTTACACTACTTGTGGAATAATCTGTATAAATTAATGAAAACAACTGTGAAAAGAGAGCTAGTTTCTCAAAAGCAGATTTTCTTAACAGCAGTGTCAGGAGACACCAGTCCTCAATATTGTGGGGAAAGTGCCAACGGTGGGAAAGTTGAGGGTGAGCATGAAGCGTCTTCCAATCATCTACTGCTGTGTCATAAAAATTCTCCCTAAGCTCAGAAGCTTAAAATATCAACTATTTTATTGTATCTTCTGTGGGTCTACTCAGATAGGGCTCAACTGGCCAATTACACTGCTGCATGCAGCACTGACTAGGGTCACTTGATATTCCACAAGCATCTGTGCTCGCGTATAGGCTCCAGCCTGTTTTCACTAACATCTGAACCCTAACGGGAATGGCTGCAAGGCTGGGCTGGCCTAGGCCACTAGCTTTTTCAAACTGGCCAAGGGCCTATTGATTTTTCATGCAGTGCCTCAAGATGACAGGAGATTGGTGTTGGAGACCGCATTTTCATAAAGATTAGGTCCAAAACTGCCATCATGTCATCGATGCCATAGTTTACTCATCAAAGAACTCCCAGGCCAGCCCAGACTCAAGAAGTGGGAGACAGACATCAGCGGCCATCACCTTTGGTGGGAGGTTTGTCTGAAGACCTAAGAGGGGAAGGGATTGTTGATGGCCAACTTGGAGATAGGCTACCATGATGGTGGCCAAGATGATAATGATGACGATGCTATCTGAAGGCAGCATTTGGTCTGACAAACTTTTTAAAGGAAAGGCCAGGGAGTAAATATTTTTGGCTTTGTAAGCCATCTACAGCCTGTTGCCTATCATTCTTCTTTTTATAACTCATTAAAAACATTAAACAAAGATTATTAGCTCACAAGCTAAAGAAAAATAAGCCACAGGCTGGGTTTAGCCCCTGGGCTATAGTTCCTCAACCCCTGTTCTAGGGGATTCTGTGGCCAAATAAATTTGTCAAGCTATGTGCTGTAATTTTAAAACTTCATAACATACATTAATAAACCCAAGATGCTGAAACGTCTTAAATAAAAAATGTATTTAATACTACCATTTGCAAAGTTATATTGATTCTTTTGCACCTAAAACCTACATTAAACAATGTTTCATAATACATAGTTCTATAGCATATGAATAGACTGTGACCAGGAAATAGATATAGGACCTAAAGATTTTAGTTAACAGATGGAAACAACTGATTAACCTCCTCTTTATAGTAATATTTTAAGTTCATACACATTTAAAGAATACCTATTGTCCTAAACTACAACATTTCAGCATATAACTAAAATCTCCCAGACTGAAAATTAGAGATTTCAAATCAATAAGCTAGTAAGTATCTTTTAATTTCATGGCTGCAGTCACCATCTGCAGTGATTTTGGAGCCCAAGAAAATAAAGTCTGACACTGTTTTCACTGTTTTCCCATCTATTTCCCACAAAGTGATGGGACCAGATGCCATGATCTTAGTTTTCTGAATGTTGAGCTTTAAGCCAACTTTTTCACTCTCCTCTTTCACTTTCAAGAGGCTTTTTAGTTCCTCTTCACTTTCTGCCTAAAGGAGATCAGTCCTGGGTGTTCATTGGAAGGACTGATGCTAAAGCTCAAACTCCAATACTTTGGCCACCTCATGCGAAGAGTTGACTCATTGGAAAAGACCCTGATGCTGGGAGGGATTGAGGGCAGAAGGACAAGGGGACGACAGTGGATAAGATGGCTGGATGGCATCACTGACTCAGTGGACATGAGTTTGAGTAAACTCTGGGAGTTGCTGATGGACAGGGAGGCCTGGCGTGCTGCGATTCATGGGGTCGCCAAGAGTCGGATACGACTGAGTGACTGACCTGAACTGAATGCTATTAGATCAGTACAGCACCATCAAAACAGTATAGAACTTGAACTTGGGGCCTCTGGATTGTATCACAGTGTTGCCACTTAATAGCTGTGGACTGAAATAAGTGACTAAGTTTTTTCAATGCTGGTTTCCTGGTTGCTGGGAGAGGGAAGGCCATTTCCCTCTTAAGGATGTTGTGGACTGCAGTGAACATCAGCACACATGTGCAAATGTCTCACAGACTCCTAAGCCTTATATAGAGGTCATTTTCCAGTGTTCTACAGAAATGGTGATTTCTCTAAGAGCAGTCTCTTGTTTTAGGTGACTTCAAGTTTATTTCATTTTGTTTCTCTTATGGACAGCCAACAGTAAAACTAGGTGGTGTATAGGTCAGCCTGCCTAGGTTTGAATCCTGATTTGCTGTCTGTGCAACCTTGGGCAAGATTCTTAACCTGTCTGAGCCTAGACTGTCTCATCTGTCAAAGGACAACACACTGCTTAATGTGTGGGGTCAAGAAAATAATTCAACAGGTGGGAATATAAGGAATTTAGTGCCCAGTCTGCAACAATGTAAGCTGCAATCAAATGTAAGTACTGTTACTGTTAAAACTAGTAATTATCCATGACCCTACTAAAGGAGGGATTCCCAGGTGGTGCTAGTGAATCTGCTTGCCATTGCAGGAGACAAAAGAAACACAGGTTCAATGCCCGGGTGGGGAAGATCTCCTGGAGAAGGAAATGGGAACCCACGCCAGTATTCTTGTCTGGAGAACCCCATGGACTGGCAGGGTACAGGCCATGGTGTCATAAAGAGTCGGACATGACTGAAGCAACTTAGCACTCACACACGCTACTATAGGAATGTGATAACTGACTTCAGATTCTAATATTCATTTTCCTATTTTGTCCAAAATTATTTGATAATGGACGCCAACAACAATAATAATATCATCAGTTAATACTTTCAGAGCTTTTACTATATTCTTGGGCTCTCGTCTAGAAGATTTACCTGCAGGAAGGTGCTATCATTATCCCTCTGAAACAGGAATGCTACATCATTTGCCTGTGGTCACAAAAATGGTTAAAAGCGGAGCTTATATGCCAGCTTTGGAAAACTACTTCAGAGTGAAGATCCTCAATGACTACATGATACTGCTTCTGGATGAAGACAGACTGGGAAGAGAAAATCAGACTTCAGTACCCCTCAAAGAAGAGAGACATTGTCAGCAACATTCAACCGGCAGCAAACAGCAACATCAGCCTACAACATTTAATGCTCTTGTCTGTACCAGCTATACCATGGGATTTCCTTCTTAATGCACACACATAGCATCACCTATGGACAGTGTCACAGACAATGCATTCCCTGGAAAATATGAAGCCCTGTCTAAAATATTTAATATCTTTCCAGTATCTCCCCAACCTCCCAAGTTTTAGCAGCAGCCAATGCAGCAGAAAGAACCTGTGACTATAAAAAATTCCACTTGGAATCCTAGTTACATGGGCACACTGCAGTTATCCTGACAGGCTTTGCACATCCAGGGCATCTCATTTCATCTCTAAAGCTGGCATTTTCCAGCAACCGTCATACACAAGATAAGCCATGTCCTACTAGCTCCTGTTATGGATTCCCTGAGAGTAAATTTTAACTCTAATAATAAGCCTTAGAAAATAGGATTAGGAAGATATTAAATTGTAAGCAATGCCTCTATGAGGCATATTCACTGATTCAATATTTACTGAGTATCTGCTATCAGCCAGACATTGCTCTAAGCACTGGAGATCCATCAGCAAACATGGCAGAAATAAACTCTAATTTAAATGCATTTACATTCTTATGGAAAAAGTCAGGCAAAAGATAAGTCAACCTCAGATAATGGAAAGGAAATAGAATATACACAAAATGGTGACATAGTGAGGTGAGGCCTTTGGAAAAGATGGTTGTATCAGTTAGCTACTGCTGTGTAACAGAGCACCTCAAAAATCGTGACTTAAAATAGAAAATATTTCTTTTAACACAGTGGCTTAAAGTAGCGATTTCATTTCACATGAGTTGAGGGGTAAGCTGAACAGTTCTGTTGATCTAGACCTGGGAGGACTAATGTTAGACTCACTAATGAATTTGCAGGCAGGTGAGTGATCAGTTTGTGGCTGGCTTCAACTCACATGTTGCCTATAAGCTGGGATAATGAGATAACTGGGTGCTGTGGTTCTCATAATCCAGCAGGATAAATCTGGGCCTGTTTATTTGGTGGAAACAGGGTGCCAAGGGAATAAGAGAAACATGCAAGCCTCTTGAAGCCTGTATCTAATATTCTGGAACCTTGGTGGCATGCTGCTGCTGCTGCTAAGTCACCTCAGTCGTGTCCGACTCTGTGTGATCCATAGACGGCAGCCCACCAGGCTCCCCCGTCCCTGGTGGTCAAAGTTTACATGCCAGCCTGTATTCAAGGGAGCAAGATATATACTTCACTTCTAAATGAAAGAAGCTGCAAAGCCTCATTGCAAAAAGCAGAGGTACTAAGAGGAATAAGATAAGGGACATGCTTGCTATAAACCTACCATAATAGTCAATATAGGCCTTTCTGGAGGAGTAGCATAGGAGTTGAGACCTGAATGATGGAAGAGTCAGGGGGACAAAGGGCTCGCTGTAGTCAGATGGAGAGCAATTGCAAATGTTGGGATGCACTTGTGCTTGAGCACATGGAATATATCCACTGTGGGCACATATGTGCACATGTATGCAAATGTGTGTGAGCATGTAGATGGCATGTGATAAACATGAATGGAATGTTCTGCCAACTGAATATGCCTGTGGGCCCCTTTACCCTACCTTCTCTCTCTCAACACTGAGACATTCAAACATCAATAGAAACATATGATTTAATATACTCTAGTTCTACTTCTGACATTGACTCTCTATGATTTTTGGTCAAGCTACCAAATAATGTCCCCTCTCTGGACATTATGTTCAAGGATGGTGCCAGCAGAGTACATTCAGCATTCCTTTCTGGGCTATGAACCTCTTCAATCAATCAATCAGAAATTTACCATCATTTGCAGCACTGTCAACCCTCTCTCTTGTTTTCCCTGTTTCTATGAGAAACAGTATAGAATCTTGTTGCTAACAGGCAACTTGTCAGAGGAAAGACTGAGTAACACCTTTTCTCCTTAGACAATAAAACCCTGCCAAAGCATTTGTAGGAAAAGGGTAACTCCATAGTTACTTAGAATTTGAAGCTCTCAAAGTGGATAGATCCTAACACATCACAGAACTTGGTTTTCTTCCCAAGTTTTAACATGGACACTGTACTTAAGTGAATGCATAGACACTCCCTCAAGTCCATAAGGTAAAATCTATTCAAAGACAATTAAAAAGACACCCTACTTTCTCACACACTATCATTCACAAATTACAGAGTTAGCACCTATTGAGTTCTAATAAGGAATGTAATGAGTTCTATTTTTTTCATAGCAGAAGTGTTCATGCATGGCTGCTAGGGGAAAAAAAAAAAAAACAAAGTTAAATGACAGTCTACAAAAAGAATATCATTTATGTAACACAGTGGGTCTCCAAGTCTGGGTATCATATCAGCAGCATCAGCGAAACCTAAGGAATTTGCTAGAAATGCAGAATCTCAGGTCCTCACCCCAGGGCAACCACTTCAGAAACAAGGTGAGGAGTCCAGCCCATCTGTGCTGTAACAAGCCCTCCAGGGGATACTAAGGCATTCTTAGGAAAGTCATTGATTCTAATGAGAAAAATGTCACTGAAGGTGGCCCCTATGCACTCAAGCAAAGCTTTACACCAGGTCTCTGTTTCCCATTATCCTGTGTCCCGTTCCTGGGGAGTCCCACCATGATTCCCATTTGTATAACCACCCTTTCGCTACTGCATATGCTTCTGAAGAGCCTGTCCATCAAACACCCCTGTTTTATTGTAACCAAAGGGTCCACCTGGAACCCATGCTGGGCCAGTCTCTTTTCCCTTGGGAACTCTGATTTTGAGCGAAGGCATAGGACACAAGAGGGCTGGAATGGCTTCACCTCAACAACTGACACTAAAGAGCATGTCCACCCATTGCTGCTTACTGGCCCCAGAGGGCTGCCAAGACCCTGTACTTTTCAAGTTCCAGTGACTCAGTTTTTCCCTCCATCATATGATTTACCCCATATCCTTCCACTCCAGTATTCTTGCCTGGAGAATCCCATGGATAGAGGAGCCTGGCAGGCTACAGACCACGGGGTTGCAAAGAGTCGGACACAACTAAGTAACTAACACACTTCTTCCATAATAATGTCATATTTTCCCCCCAAATCTGCTAGGGATAGCTGTTTATCCTTACAAACCATGGAATAATTAGCAGATATATATTAATTGCATGAAAGGATCAAGTACTTGAATAGTGAAGCCTGTTGCTAAGCTGTTCAATAAGATCAATCTACAGGAAGGACATCCCAACAGGGACCAGAGCAAACCCCAGCGTCCATGACGCAGGGGAACAGAGGCCAGCGGCAGCTCTCAGCAGTGTAAAGGGATGAAGGCCCACGCAGACGGTATCAGAGTAGAGCCGGAGAAGCACTCCGAGTGGGGCTCCAGGGGGAGAAGCTGCCAGAGCCCCCACTACTTGCTGCTGGCTAGAGATTGTAACTCCCCCAGACTCATCATATAGGGAAGAAGACAAGTCACTACATCAGCATCAGTCACTGAAGACTCATCACGTTGCCTAGAGCAGAATTCCCAGTTCAAATGGAATTAAATGACAAAGGAAGTTATTTGTTCATATAACCAGCAGTCCTGAGACTGGGTAGGGTTCAGTTTAACCACAGGTTTCTGAGAGTTTCACATTCATGACCTAATCTCTCTAAAATTCTTCCAATAATTCCCCACAGCAACTCCTTGGTTGAACTCTCCCACATGCATATCCCAGGAAAGAGAACATTCCTTACTTTACTCAAGCTCTGAGCTTCATGGGTAAAGAGTTGATTCTTGGCAAAGGACTGGGGCTGAGAGCGTTCATATAGAGAAAGGCTAGGTGAATGGTGGGGACAGCTACTTGCTCCACGTGATCTGTCAGGTGATGTAACCTGCAGAGCACTTTAAATAAGCTTGTTTAGAACAAAGAGTGTGCTGGTCAAGAATGAACAGATGGACACTAAGCTGTTGGAGGTGGTCAGTAGGGTCAGTTAAGACTGTCTGAGCCATGTGGTGGTGCAGACCCTGATAAACTAGACGAAGGGTTGGTGAGTATTTTCTACTAAGGGTCAGATAATAAATCTTGTAGGTTTCTAGCTCACATGGTCTTCATTTCATCTACCCAACTCTGCTGCTACAGTACAAAAGAAGCCACACATAGTATGTGAATGAATGGGTTGGACTGTTTTAGAAAAACAATTTACCGAAAGAGAGGGTGGCTTGGATTTGGTTGGCCTGCTGGCTATAGCTTACCAGTCTCTGAACTAAAGAAGAAAATCTTGTGCTTTGCTACTATTAGTAACAGCAGGTGAACAGAAGCACCAAGAACCAACCCCTTCATCCCTATTCAGACAGCACCCAGAGTTGGTTGGCACATGCCTAAGCATTTCTCTCACTGAAGCCATACATTACAAATGCCAGCTTCTGTCTTTGTCTGTTCGGAAGTCTGATAACAAAGGTTCATCCTTCTTTATCTTGGTATCCCTGCCCTACTCTAGTTCATGTGTTCCAGACCAGCATCCCCAATCTTTTTGGCACAAGGGATCAATTTTATGGAAGATAATTTTTTCACAGACCAAGGGTGGGAGAGGGATGGTTTCAGGATGGTCAGGCACATTACTTTTATTGCACATTTTATTTCTTTATTATTACGTCAAATTATCAGGCATTTGATTTAGGAGACTGGGGAGCCCTGTGCTAGACTGACGCTGACTACAAAGAGCCAACACATGGGGTCTCACCTGGTACATCCTGGCCTTGGCTGCTGCCTTGAGGACACCCTTTGGCCCCCACACCATGCCTCTCTCTAGCTGCCAGCTGAAGAGACATTTCCTTTACTCTCACTCACCACCACTTCCAAGTAAATGTGCATGCATGCAAACCACACTCCTCCTCTTTCTGCCAAAACCTACCCCCCACTTTATCATCCTGTTTTCAGCCCCACCCCTGCTATTTTTCTCTGTCCTCCTGGCCTCCTTTTGCACAGATCTCCCCGTTCAACCAGCCATCTGGTCCTGTCAATTCTTCCCTTACAACTTGACTTGTGATGGCCTCCTTATTTACAGCTCCACTGCTGTGACGCTACTTCTGGCCTATAATTCCTCCACACCTTCTCTATTATAATTATCCTCTGCGCCGTGCTCTTCCTTCTCAGCTTCCCCTCTCCTAATTATCTTCTCTCCATTTCACTGGGCACCCTACCTCTTAACAAGCCTTGCTAATAGAGCATTTTCGCCATGCCATGCCCCACTTCTTGTTAATGTAGAGAAAGCTAGAGGGTCAAGTCCCATAAAACACTTGTTTTGCCTTCTGGCTATAGATTCCTAAGATTTCATGGTGCCATCTTAATCCCTTTGATTCAATTCTGGACTTTACTGAACCTATTTTTCTCACTGATGAGTCAAACTGCACTGTCAGATTGAGCATCATTTTGACCATCATCTTTCTCCATGTTCCTCTAGTCCCTGGGTCTCAAAAACTCCTCTCCTGCAGTCTCATTAAAATCAGTGAGAAGGTGTTGATGGCGATAAAGCTAAAAATTCACATATTCATTCCAACCATCATTTCCCTTTGGTAAGGCACCACTAGGACCACTCCCCTTGATGCCGGCAAAAGCTTCCTGCTTCCTTTTGTGTTCTCAGCCCTCCTCCAGTTCATTTTCCCACTACAGGCAGAGTGGTTTTAAAACTGAAATCTGATCAAGTCTTGTCCCTGGTTAAAATTTTTCAGTGGCTTTCCACTGCCCTTTTCATTGGTTTTCAGCTCTGGATCAATAGTAGAATTACCTGTGGTTTTTATAAAAATACGCTGCCAGGGCAAGAAAACCTGAATTGTCACTGACAGATTGCTGAAGGCTCAGTGTGGACAGTTCCAAGAGTGAAAATACCTAGTGGGCTGCCAGTCGTTTGAGTCCAGCAATATCATGATATTTACCTGCCCTGGCTGGACCCAGATCCCACAATAAATATCAGAGAAAAAAAATCTCCTCAGGCTTCTGGTAAAGAGAAAGGAAAAAGAACAATTCTGAAACACACCAGGGCAGTTTGCTTCCTTCAAGAGATCTGTTCTCGGAGGAAACTAATTCACTAGAGACAAACATGCTGGGGTATTACCAGACCCTAACTGACCTAGGGGAGGGAAATACCCACCTCCAGCCCACCCTATCCATCCTGAACCATCTAAAGGGGAGCAAGAGCTGGGAGATTCTTGTGCGGTTCATGGTCTGGAGGGACAGGCTGTGACCTCATCACAGAACTCTAGAAAGTGTCCCCTCCCCTCACGCATCACCACCATGGTACTAAGGACCTATTTACAGCAGTTTTTTTTCCCCCTGGTACATCCTGTGTGGCAACCAAAAAATATAACAGGGCATACAAAAAGGGAAACATCACAATTTGAAGAGGCAGAGCAAAAATCTGGATTAAATGTGGCGAGGATGTTGGAATGATCAGACCAGGTCTATGAAAATAGCTATGATGAACATGCTAAGGGCTCTAATGGATAAAGTAGACAGCTTGTAAGAACAGACGCTCAATATAAGCTGACAGACAGAAATCCTTAGAAAGAGCCAGAAAGGAAGACTAGAAGTAAAATTCACTGTAACTGCAATGAAGAATGTCTTTGATGGGTTCATTAGTACACGGGACTGCAGCTCAAGGAGGAAATCTCTGAGCTGAAAGATATGTCTAGAGGACACTTTAAACCTAAAAAACAACGAGAAGATGAGAACAACAACAACAAAGACACTATATGCCAGGACTGTAGAACAACTACAAAGTGCAGAGCACACGCATAATGGGAGGAGGAGGAGAAGGAGCGAAAGGAAAAGAAGAACTATCTGAAACAACAGCCAGTGCGCGCTCCCCCCAGACTGGTGGCAGACACCAGTCACGGAGCCGAGAAGCTTGGGAAACACCTATTAGAACACACGCGAACGAAACAAACAGAGGCCGTCTACACCTTAGGCACATGTCATCCTCGAACTACAGGAAATCCAAAGCAAAAAATCCCGAAAGAAGCCAGAGAGAGGAAGAGTATCTATGGAAGAACATGCTAAGAATCATACCCAACTTCTCAGAAGCCATGCCAGAAAAGATACCAGTAAGTGGAGTGAAAAATTTACAATGCTGAAAGCAAAAACAAAGAAAAACCCATCACAGCAACAACAAAGGAGCAAAGGCTTATGTATCTTGTAATACTATCCTTTAACAGTGAAGGAGAAGTACTTTCGCGCACAAGCGAAAACTAAGGATATTTGGTGCCAGCTGACTTTTCTTGCAAGAAATGTTATAAGAAGTTATTTATAGAGAAGAAAACTAATATATGTCAGAAATCTAGATCTAAAAGGATAAAAAAGGAAAACATCTAGGCAAAATAAAGATGTATTTTTCTCAATTGAACTAATATATAACTGTTTGGTCAAAATAATAATACCAACAACATACATGATCATGTATGCTTAGATATATATATCATATATGTACCTATGTCCTTATGTATGTTTATATGTAGGTGAAATAACAGTGATAATTAGGGACAAGAGGGAGGAATCAGTACCATTTTTATTAGTAGAAGGTATTCATTCTACCTGTGAAGTGCTATAGTATTATCTGAAAGTGAACTTGGATTAGGTGCAAATGTACACTGCAAACTGCAGGGCCTCCACTAAACATTAAAATGCTGCCCCATCGGCTTGGCTTTCCCTGACATGGACTCCAAACCAGTTTTAAAGGAAGGGTGCATGTCTCACACAACTCCATTTATCTGCAGAGTCAGAGCTGAGCTGAATCTTGATGTCCTGATTACTATTTTGTTTCACTTCTTCCATAGGTTGCCTCTGTTACCGCTGACTATCCACGCAGTGAGAGAAAGCAGGAAATGATAAAGGACTCTAATCCAGTGACTGCCAAACTTGAATGCACATCAGCATCAGCTAGGGAGCTGGTTGAAATAAACATATTGAGCCTCTCTGACTCAGTAGGTCTGGCCGGGTCCTAAGAATTTTCATTTCTAACAAGTCCCCAGGTGATGCTGGTAACTGCTACTTCCATTTACCACACTCTGAAAACCTCCATATAATCTCATCCCAGTTCCAATCAGACAATGCTGATCTGTCCAACTTGATTCAGAACACTGGCTGCAAAGTATCAGCCAGGCATGGAGCTACCCAGACTCCATGTGTTGTTTTATTTTTTTATTTTATTTTTTTTCCCAAAGGGTCATTTATTTATTTATTTGTATTTATTTATTTTTTTACATGAATTCCCAAACATGAACCTCCCTCCCACCTCCCACCCCACATCATCCCTCCAGATCATCCCCATACACCAGCCCCAAACATCCTGCATCCTGCATTGAACATAGACTGGCAATCCATTTCTTACATGATAGTATACATATTTCAATGCTATTCTCCCAAATCATCCCACCCTCTCCCTCTCCCTCTCCCTCAGAGTCCAAAAGTCCGCTCTACACATCTGTGTCTCTTTTGCTGTCTTGCATACAGGGTCCTCATTACCATCTTTCTAAATTCCATATATATGTGTTAGTATACTGTATTGGTGTTTTTCTTTCTGGCTTACTTCACTCTGTATAATATATACATATTTCAATGCTATTCTCCCAAATCATCCCACCCTTTCCCTCTCCCTCTCCCTCAGAGTCCAAAAGTCCACTCTAAACATCTGTGTCTCTTTTGCTGTCTTGCATACAGGGTCCTCATTACCATCTTTCTAAATTCCATGTATATGTGTTAGTATACTGTATTGGTGTTTTTCTTTCTGGCTTACTTCACTCTGTATAATCGGTTCCAGTTTCATCCATCTTATTAGAACTGATTCAAATGTATTCTTTTTAATGGCTGAGTAATACTCCATTGTGTATATGTACCACAGATTTCTTATCCATTCATCCGCTGATGGACATCTAGGTTGTTTCCATGTCTTGGCTATTATAAACAGTGCTGCAATGAACATTTGGGTACATGTGTCTCTTTCTATTCTGGTTTCCTCGGTGTATATGCCCAGCAGTGGGATTGCTGGGTCATAAGGCAGTTCTATTTGCAATTTCTTAAGGAATCTCCACACTGTTCTCCATAGTGGCTGTACTAGTTTGCATTCCCACCAACAGTCACTGTTGCAATATTTTTATAATGAATTTAACATTGTCTCTTTTTTTCTGAAACAAACTTTTTTTCTCAGAGTATTTTACTCCCATGGTTTTTCTAACATTTGGATGTGATAATAAGCAGTGTTTGAAGAACTGTCAATCAATAAATGATTCTATGGTTAAGTAAGCCTCTTATAGAAGTCAAGTCACATAGATGAAGAGAAAATAAAATCTCATATTTCTATGTTGATCCAAATAACTGCATTATGGAAAAGAGCCAAGAAAAAGCCAAAAATTTTTCTGAAAAAATCAAAATATTTCATTTTCTTACTCCCAAGAAAAGTTCCAAAACATCTTCTGTAAGTCATACAATACTTCCTTCAAACAACCAGATAACCAGCCTATGTTTACTGCAAATCAATGCAAGAGTTAAAATGGCAAATTAGAAGTAATGGAGAGGATCTGCTGCTGCTGCTAAGTCACTTCAGTCGTGTCCGACTCTGTGCGACCCCATAGACGGCAGCCCACCAGGCTCCCCCATCCCTGGGATTCTCCAGGCAAGAATACTGGAGTGGGTTGCCATTTCCTTCTCCAACGCATGAAAGAGAAAAGTGAAAGTGAAGCCGCTCAGTCTGTCCGACTGTTAGCGACCCCATGGACTGCAGCCCACCAGGCTACTCCATCCATTGGATTTTCCAGGCAAGAGTACTGGGGTGGGGTGCCATTGCCTTCCCCGGATGGAGAGGATCTAAGTTAGCATAAATCAAAAACTGCAAACATTAAAATTTTTTTTTAAGATATGATTAGCAAAATGTCTCAGTCTGAAATTCCTAAGTATAAAGACACCTGTTAAGGTCCCCTAATAGACCTCAGTTTCACAAAAAAGTTTAGAGGTTCATCTCAGTAATGATAATGTAGAAGCACCAATTTAAGTTACAGTGTGGTTCTGCAGGAAATTTATTTTAGAAAAATGTGATACATTTTAGAAATATTCCCATGGGAATACTGGGAGAAAGAATGCATTGGTGTTTAATCAAGCAGACTGTAATCCTACACTACCTGTAGAATACTAACTCACTGTGCTTCAGTTTTCTAATCTGTATAATGGAACTAACAGAAACTACCTCAAAAGACTCCTGTGAGGGATATATATGTAAGGGCAGGAGAAAAATGCTTGTCATATAATACATCCTCTATAAACATGTCAAGCAGAGAAAATTTTTCAGCAAATATTTATTAAATGCTTAATATGTACCAGAGAATTGGGTCAGGAGGCTTAGACCGGATATAGGAGAAGCAGATGAGCTGAAGTTGCCTGTTTGTGGTGTATCAGCAAGGACTTGAATTACAGGATATATGAGGAAAAACAGAAAGCAAAGGTGATTTATAGGTATTGGCCTGATAATGGTACCATTATTGAGAAGGAGAATTTTGGGTTAAGAATAAGGTGCAGAGTCAAGATCAAGTTTGTGTGTGTGTATGTGTGTGTGTGTGACTAGGAATCTTAATTATTCAAAGTGATGATGTCTCAATAAGTAAATTATGGCTCAAAGTAGAGATCAGGCTTAGAGAAATGGCTTTCTAGGGAACAATGAAAAGTTGAGTACTGAAAAACTATGCCATTTAGAGGTCAAGTACACAGAGATTTTCACTGGCCCTTCAGCATATTTTGTACTCGCCTATTGCCTTGTGCCCTATTTCCTCTCTCAACTCTTTCTCCATTTTCTCCACCTTCTTTTAGCAACAATAAATCTTTCATTTTTGCCACCAGAGCAGTAATCCAGCTAGTCACTTTCTAGCTGAGTATATTTTTCTAAACCAAGACAGTGCTTTCTTCAAGGGGAGTTCTGGTGCCAGCTTGTAATCTTTGCTTCCCTTACCAGATGATTTGATAAGCTATCTCTTATTCCTATCATTAGAGTATAAACTTCTTGTGAGAAAGAAGATGGATGTATACTCATAGACCCAATTTTGATTAATAAAATGCATCCAAAAGTCTAAATGAAACACATGCTGAGATTTCTTTTAAGTGTTTTCTGTAGGTCATTGGAGTGACCTTTCATTAGTTTCTTAAATTTTTAGGTTATCCCTCTGCTGATACAAATTATTATATTGATAACTCTAAAACTCTGAGCACACACACTCATAAAAATATAGCATATTAAATCCAGTGAAAGATGCAAAGCTTCATATATGGATGTTTATTATTTATTAAAATAACATGTATTCTCTCAGAAAACTGAATAAATTTAGGAAATTATGTAAACAAATTTCAAAATGCCTTTTTGTTCAACTCTGAAGAGAAATGAGCTATCAAGCTGTTAAATGACATCAAGAAACCTTAGATGCATATTATTAAGTGAACCAAGTCAATCTGAAAAGACTATATACTATATGAGTCCAAGTACATAACATTCTGAAAAAGCAAAACTGTGGAGACAGTGGTTGCCAATGGTGTGCGGAGGTGGGGAGAGATGAGTAGGCAGAGTACAGGGGATTTTTCGGATGGTGAAAATACTCTGTATGATAATATAATAATGGTTATATGTCACTATAAATATGTCCAAACTCATAGAATGTATTACTCCAAGAGTGGACCTTAAGGTAAGCTGTGAACATTGGGTGATTATGATGTAAGTTCACCCTTGGTAAAAAGTAACACCAATATGTTGCTAAAGAGGAAAGTTATGAATGTGATGAGGGCAAAGGGTGTATGAAAAATCTCTATACCTTCCTCTCAGTATTGTTGCCAAAACTTTAAACTGCTGTTTAAACAAATACCTTAATAAATGATTCTTAGAGCCAAGATAATTAATAGTGGTTAAATCATTCATTTGATCACTATTTATAGTAGAATTGTCCTGGGAAATTTAATCTAATGGAAAAGAGAAGAGAATTCTATTGGTGTTTTTCAAAATCTGGTTGAAAACTTAGGGTTTTGGAAGCAAATGTGAAAACACCACTCTGTATTCTGATGTATGCTGTGAAGGTACTTTTTTGAAGGCATCTTTTCTGTTCCATATCTTTACCACAGGCTACATATCGAAACCGAATTGTGAGCCAAAATCTCAACACAAGGGACAGAAAAATAATGCATACTCCCACCGAGGACCATTTTAGATACCCAGCGGCGGACCAGACAAGCCCCTACAAAAGCAAGCCCTGCCAACTCCCCAGTCTATGTCTAAGCAGCCTTTTGAAGGACAAAGAACTAGTTGAAGTTATCAAACACTCAAGGGGAGCTTATGAAACCCTCACGTCAGAAGCCACCCAGAATTTACGGGCCGCTGTAGGGCAGAACTCTATGAAGCCAACAGCTAAGACGGAAGGGCTCGCCACGTTCTCAGAGAAACCAAAGGACCAAGCTGCTGCGGCCCGGCAGCACTCAACCTTTACGGGAAGGCTTGGACAGCCGCCAAGAGGGCCGATCTCTTTACACACGTACAGCAGGAAGAATGTTTTCCTCCATCACAATTTACACGCAACTGAGCTGCAGACTCTGGGCCCGCAGGACGGGTAATGAAATCACCCTATTCCTGTCTCTGGGTAGGATAAGATGGTTAGTGTTTCTCGTGCATAGCTCATGTTCATATTTTCATGTATTTCTTATTACTTTTTAGTTTTAGTTATAAACAAAGAATTGTACTTTTTTTTTTTTTTAGAATGAGGGTTCAAGCATGTGAATTGAATTAGGTTTAATAGCTTTGGAGATTTTATTATCTATATGTAAAATAAATGAGACCATCTCGCTGTTTTATACAGGCCATAAAATTTATCTTTTATCTTCATCAGTCACTGATATGCATTGAAGTTTCAGAAGGTAATATCAAATAGCACTCTGTTCACTTAATGGTGTTACTGTGAAAATAGATGTGAGGAATAAATAGATAAAGGAACTGTAAGAAATTTTAAATTACATAGTTAATAGAGAAAAAGAGGGATTTTAAAGTCTTATATTTGGTAGTGCATTTATTTAAGAATGAAGCTTGCTTGCATGTAACCCAGAGATGCATTTGTCTCTCTATTACATACAGTCAAGCTTATCTTGCCATACGATTATGGGAGAAAATAGTATTTCTTTTATCCTCTAAATGTTTAGTTCACACTAGTTCACAAAGGATTTCAGACTGAGTAATTGCTAGCCAAATAGAGGATGACAGCTCTGATCTTTGAAAAAAATTTGCCTTTAGTTTTTGCTATTGATGTTGAAGTACTATGACATAAGACACTGAGGTGGGAATGTTGGCTAAATTTTGTCAAATGATGCAGAAGGCATGACATGCTACACTCTTTGAGTCACTGTCTTGGTTCTATCACCTTAGTTTTTTTACAATGTGAGGAAAGGAACACTCTCAGAAGATTATTTTACTTCACCTTCCTTGTATTAGTGTATTTTTCACTTAATTTTTTTTATCTGTGTCCAGTTTTGCTTTATATACATTAACCCATATCAGTGACCACATGATGAATTGAGGAACAGAAAGTCAGCTTCTTGGTAGCCCAGTTTACACTACTTTGTATATTCAGTCATATAGATTTAAAGGAAAAAGTAAAATATGTGGAAACTTTGGTGATTTGATTTGTCAGAAATAAATCTCTGACAGGAATACTGAACTCACTTGATGGCAAATATGTCTCTTTAACAAACAAGGTGTAATGTTTTATATGCAAATGCACATGAGATAAATAATTTCTTTATGTTTAAGAGAGCTATATGAAGCTATATAAATAAATTAATAGATAATTATTAAATGACCAATAGGAATCAGGGCAGCAGTTTCCTTACACAAAGATAAAAGCTAATTACTGAATCCATAGTAGGCATAGTTTATGTAAATTGAAATTATCATACCTACTGCATGATCTGGCTCCCTTGCCCTCTGACAGAATTCATGAAATGAATAAAGGGACTGGGGTAGCCATTTTAGCATGGCATCTGACTAATCTGCTAAAATTAAAGCTATGCTGAAATGCATCTCCTAAAGCAAAAGTATATTTGAGCGCTGGAGAAAAGGCATTAGATATCCCCTTCCTAGCTTTAACTATTAAATTCTGACCACTTTTCAAACTGTGATTAGAATTGATAAGAGTCAAGAGTTTAATGGATACACTGTACTTATAATTTTGGTTTTCCAAAGGAGAACTCATGTGCATCCAAGACAAATGTTTGCCAAATGTTTTCTTTCTTTGTGTATTTGTAATTCTGCCAAAAGAGAATAATGCACACTGCAATTTGCTTGGCTTAATGACACTGCAATCTAAAATTCCCACTATGCTTTACACGTTATAATAATTCATTCAGATAGGCATTTTGGGCTGAACAGTATTTATGAAATGATAGAAAAATTATGATTATTAATTGTGGAATTCAGCTTCATTTGTCCTGAAAGTTGGTGTGTGTTACTAGAGTATTTGAAGTCTGTAAATAAATTAGCACGGTAAAATAATCAAGGATTTTTTCCCAGGATATGGAAGAACTATGTATCACAAATAATGTTTTTGATTTGGACTTTTGGAGTTTATAGTTTTGCTTTCCTGGAAGATAGACTTTTGAATTATACTTTGTAAAAATAATAATCTATTTAAGAAAATCTGTCATTTAATAGACATTTTAAGAGATGTTTTAAATGCTAGTATTTTCTTGAAAAAAACCTTTTTTAAAGCTGAAACATTCAAAAAGAAAACTTGGATTAAACAGTTCAATTTTAAAAGGAAGGATATTTTTTGGAAATAATCATCTTAAAGCTGTTTTGTATTAGTATTTTCAGCATTGTTATAATATTATTTGTAATACTAAGTGTAACTCAGGCCTGGAGAAGTTGTAAGCCCACTATGCTAATGTACATCAATAACTGTAAAACAGGGGATCTTTGTAAGTTTCTCTTGTGTATATAGAGTACTCACATGGGCATTCTTTCAACAAATTGATTTCTTTGTACTAAAATCTCTAGTTTTCTAAGACAGTTCCATGTATAAAAATGATTTATACATTTCTCCAAGGCAGTACATATCCAAAGACATGACACCAGGGGGAAAAAGTGCTTGTTTTTCTGACGGAAGCAATTGTCTTTTCTTTCCCTTCCTATTTCTTCTGTGCATGTGTATGTGTAGCTAAGCCTAAGTAACTCTGTAAAATTTCTGCTTCAGGTTTTCTCCTCTGAATTTAGAATGTGTTTTAAAGGACACTTAAGAAGAGATATTCTTTGAGAAAAAGCTGTTTCCACCTGAAATAAACTGTCTTCGTTTTTTAAATTGTTGAACCATGCAACTATATTTCTATGAATTCAGTGATTTTGTTCAAATAATTTTATATGCTAACACAGTCACAGCAAAATTATTCTCTCTCAAACTGTATTTTCTTATTTGAAGTACCACAGTCTTTGTGCAGGTGACACCATGAAACTAGCTGGGTGCTAAAGTTGGGAATCTATCAATATCAATATGCTCACGGTGAGGACTTAGGGCCACACATCATTTTTTTTTTTTTCTTTTTATTGGTTGAGATATAAATAAAAGAGTCAGGGCACTAGTCAGCAATAAACATTTGTAGATGTGCTCATATTTACTTAAAATGTTTACAAAGATTTTCCTAATTAATGTGGGTTGATGACCTGTGTTTTACACCTTGTATTTTCCAAGATTTCATCCTAGCCTGTTGTCATTAATTTTCTGTTACTGAATTCAAAGTAATTAATTGAATTCAAAGAAAACTTCACATTTTGTTTCACTTATCTCATGTGTGTTTCATAGGGATACTACTTCCCCTAAAAAGAGTTAAGATTTTCTTTATTTTATCATGTATTTAAGGACCACATCCCCAAGATAAGTGATTATAGTCCACTAGTCCTCCCATGACCTTTCTTAGCACCTTAGTTACTGATAGAATAGCAGGAGCAGTCTGGTGAGTACAATTTCTCCACAATTTTATCCACATCCATTATCACCTTTCTCATTTTTAAGAAGTAATAACCCAATGTTGTGGGTAACCTGGAATACTGCATGTAGTCTTGTAAACTTTATTTTGTTCCACATTTCTACTTTCAAAACTTTAAATTCCAAATATCTATAGAAGCACAAAGTGCTTCAAAATAGCACTTACAACTCCACTCAATCACCATGCAGGTCAATGAGGAAAAAGAAAGGAAGATGACTGTCGAAGTGCAGTGTATGATTGCCCTTCTCATCCCTAAATCACACTCCCCACGACCTGAGACTTTTCCTTGGTGATTTATCTGTTGAAGTATAGCATTGATTCATTTATCCTAGTATTTTGATTGCATTCTGTGACTTGATTCTATTTAGGCCTTATTATCAGGTTTTTATTAATAGTATTTTTTTAACCCCATGAATTAATTCAATCAGAGATAAAATTTCTTTGATAATTTACTCCTCCTAGAACTGGAATTTTTTTCCCTTGTTCTTTTTCCATGTGCTAATTTTATCATGCCAACACTAGGCTCTGTCTACACACATAGCAGGGATTATAGAAAATATGAACAATCTGGGTTCTTATAAAAAGCTGAATTGCACCATAGTATAAAACAAAACAGCCAGCTACCAATCAACTAAACAAAGAATCCCACTTCTCAAACATTATACATTAGTTAAGCATTAGTCGCTCAGTTGTATCTGACTTTTTTTTGACTGCATGAACTGCAGCCCATTAGGCTCCTCTGTCCATGGGATTTCTCAGGCAAGAATAATGGAGTGGGTTGCCATACCCTTCTCCAGGGAATCTTCCAGACCCAGGGATTGAACCTGGGTCTCCTGTATTGGAGGCAAATTCTTTACCGTGTAAGTCACCAGGGAAATTTCCTAACATTATACATTAGCAATGCCAAATTTTTATTTTTTATATCTCAATTTGTGTCAAGTTCTTTTACCAATAGTTAAACCATAAGCATATCTACCAACTATTTTTTTTTACAATAAATTTGATCTTGCTCAGAACCCACATGCTCAGTACCAAGTAGTTTAGCCCAGAAGTATTTGTCAAAGATACCATTTTCCAGGTTTTTGTCCATGAAAAAAGAATGAAGGCAGTTCACTTCATTTCAGACCTGAAAAATTCCCATAGAAATTAAAACAATGAAAATTCTGAATACAGAGTGGGTTTCTTCCACCTAAGTAATCTAGAATGTGAGATCTCATGATTCCTTCTAGAGAATGTATAGTATAGCCCCATTGACTTCACTAGTTTAATCTAACAAACATACTTTTTCCTTCTGAAAACAAAATTGGAGACAAAGAGGTTTCCACATCTTATCAGCCTTTACAAAGATTACTTCATTCCTTTGGTAAGTTCAGGTCATTGTTACAAAATGCCATAGACCGGGTGGCTTAACAATAGACATTTATTTCCCACAGCTTTAGAAACTAAGACAAAGTTGCCAGCTGGTTCAATTCTTGGTTTACAGAGAGCTATGTTCTTCTCTTGGAGGAGGAAATGGCAATCCACTCCAATATTCGCCAGGAGAACCCCATGAATAGTATGAAAAGATGAAAAAAAATGTATATATATATATATTACATCAGAAGAAGAGGGTCTACACCCCCAGGTCTGAAGGTCTCCAATATGCTTCTGGGGAAGAGCAGAGGACAATTACTATTAATAATAGCTTTAGAAAGAATGAAGCAGCTGGGCCAAAGCAGAAACAATGCTCAGTTGTGAATGTGTCTGGTGGTAAAAGTAAAGTCTGCTGTAAATAACAATATTGCATAGGAACCTAGAATGTTAAGTCCATGAATCAAAGTAAATTGGATCTGGTCAAGCAAGAGACGGCAAGATTGAGAATCGACATCTTAGGAATCAGTGAACCAAAATGGATGGGAATGGGCCAGTTTAATTCAGATGACCATTATATCTACTAATGTGGGCAAGAATCCCTTAGAAAAATTGGAGTAGCCCCCATAGTTAGAAAAGAGATTGAAATGCAGTCCTTGGGTGCAACCTCAAAAGCAACAGAATGATCTTAGTTCATTTCCAAGGCAAACCATTCAACATCACAGTAATCCAACTCTATACTCCATTCATTGATACCAAAGAAACTCAAGTTGACCAGGTCTATGAAGACCTATAACATATTCTAGAATTGACACCAAAAGCAGATGTCCTTTTTCATCATAAGGAATTGGAATGCAAAGGTAGGAAGTGAAGAGGTACCTGGAGTAACAGGCAAGGTTGGCCTTGGAGTGTAAAATGAAGCAAGGCAAAGGCTAACAGTTGCGTCAAAAGAACATGCTGATCACAGCAAACACCCTTGTCCAGAAAACTAAGAGATGACTTTACATATGAACAGTCAAGAGGCTCAATACTGAAATCAGTTGATTATATTCTTTGCAGCTGAAGATGGAGAATTTCTATACAGTTAGCAAAAAACAAGACTTGGAGCTGACTCTAACTCAGATCATGAGCTCCTTGTTGCAAAATGCAGGCTTAAATGGAAGAAATACAGGGAAAACAAGTCCATTCAGGTGAGACCTAATTCAAATCCCTTACACTAGAAAAGTGAAAGTCACTCAGTCGTGTTCAACTCTTTGTTGATCCCATGGACTACACAGTCCATGTAATTCTCCAGGCCAGAATACTGGAGTGGTTAGCCTTTCCCTTCTCCAGGGGATCTTCCCCACCCAGGAATTGAACCCAGGACTTTTGCATTGCTGGGAGATTCTTTACCAGCTGAACCACCAGGGAAATCTAAGAATATTGGAGTGGATAGCCTATCCCTTCTCCAGTGGCTCTTCCTGACCCAAGAATCAAACTGGGCTCTCTTGCATTGCAGGCAGATTCTTTACTAGCTGAGCTAACAAGGAAGCCCTTATACACTAGAGGTAATGGATATATTCAAGTAATTAGACCTGATAGAGTGCCTGAAGAAAACTGGATGAAGATTCATAACACTGTACAGGAGGCAGTGACCAAAACCATTCCCAAGCAAAAGAAATGAAAGAAGTCCAAGTGGTTCTCTGAGGAAGCTTTACAAATAGCTAAGGAAAGAAGAAGTGAAAGGCAAGAGAGAAAAGGAATGATAAACCCAACTGAATACAGAGTTCTAGAGAATAGCAAGGAGATATAAGGAGTTCTTAAATGAACAATGTAAAAAATAGAGGAAAATGATAGAATGAGAAAGACTAGACCTCTCTTTAAGAAAAAAAGAGACATCGAGGAAACATTTCATGCAAGGATGAGCATGATAAAGGACGGAAATGGTATGGACCTAACAGAGGCCAAAGAGATTAAGAAGAGGTGGCAAGAATACACAGAAGAACTATACAAGACAGGTCTTTAGAACCCAGATAACCACGATGGTGTGGTCACTCACCTAGAGCCAGACATACTGGAGGATGAAGTCAACTGGGCCTTAGGAAGCATTACTACAAGCAAAGCTAGTGGAAGTGATGGAATTCCAGCTGAGCTATTGCAAATCCTAAAGGATGGCACTGTTTAACCACTGCACTCAATATGTCATCAAATTTGGAAAATTCAGCAGTGGCCACAGGACTGGAAAAAGTCAGTTTTCATTCCAATCACAAGGAAGGGCAATGCCAAACAATGTTTAAACTACTGTGCAGTTGTGCTCATTTCACATGCTAGCAAGATTATGCTCAAAATCCTTCAAGTTAGGCTGCAGCTTCAGCAGTACATAAACTGAGAACTTCCAGGTGTACAAGGTGGGTTTAGAAAAGGCAGAACAATCAAAGATCAAATTGTCAACATTGTTGGTCATGGAGAAAGCAAAGGAATTTCCGAAAAACACCTACTTCATTGACTATGATAAAACCTTTGAATGTGTGGATCACAAAAAACTGAGGAAAATTCTTAAAAAGATGGGAATACAGAACACCTTATCTGTCACCTGAAAAACCTGTTAAGATGCAACAGTTTGAACTGCTCATGAAACAATGGACTGGTTCAAAGTTGAGAAAGGACTCCTAAAAGGCTGTATATTGTCACCCTGCTTATTTAGCTTCTATGCAGAATACATCATGCAAAATGCTGGGCTAGATGAATCACAAGCTGGTATCACGATTGCTGGGAGAAATATCAACAACCTTAGATATGCATATGGTACCATTCTAATGGCAGAAAGTGAAGAGTACCTAAAGAGCCTCTTGATGAGGGTGAAAGAGGAGAGTTTTAAAAAAATGGTTTGAAACTCAACATTTAAAAAACTTAGATCATGGTCCCATCATTTCATGGTGAATAGAAAAGGTAAAAGTGGAAGCACTGACAGA
Source organism: Oreotragus oreotragus (assembly GCA_006410675.1). Classification (NCBI taxonomy): domain Eukaryota; kingdom Metazoa; phylum Chordata; class Mammalia; order Artiodactyla; family Bovidae; genus Oreotragus; species Oreotragus oreotragus. The sequence continues at coordinate 71,201 of SJYX01014029.1, read as the reverse complement.
CTTTTTACTTGGGCTCCAAATTCACTGCAGATAGTGACTGCACCCATGATATTTAAAGACACTCGCTCTTTGAAGGGAAAACTATGACAAACCTAGACAGCATATTAAAAAGCAGAACATCACTTTGCCGACAAAGGTCCATATAATCAAAGCTATGGTTTTTCCAGTAGTCATGTACAGCTGTGAGAGTAGGACCAAAAAGAAGAAGGCTGAGTGCAGGAGAATTGATGCTTTCAAATTGTGCTTCTGAAGACTCCTGCGAGTCCCTTGGACAGAGAGAATATCAAACCAGTCAACTCTAAAGGAAACGAACCCTGAATATTCACTGGAAGGACTGTTGCTGAAGCTCCAGCACTTCGGTCATGTAATGGGAAGATCCAACTCATTGGAAAAGACCCTGATACTGGGAAAGATTGAAGGCAAAGGAAAAGGAGGCAGCAGAGGATGAGATGGTTAGATAGTACCATCAACTCTATGCACATAAGGTTGATCAAACGCTGCGAGATAGTGGAGGACAAAGGAGCCTAGCATGTTGTAATCCATGGGGTTGCAAAGAGTCAGACATGACTTAGCGACTGAATAACAACAACAATGTTCTCACTGTTTTCTCACATGGCATAAAGTAAACAAGCTAAGGTCTTAAAAAATCACTAATCCTGCCATGGAGTGCCACCTTCATGGCCTTATCTAAATCTAATTACTTTCCAAAGTCCTGACCTCCATGCCCTATTACAGAGATTAGGACTTCACATATAAACTTTGGGAAAACACAGACATCCACTGCATAGCACTCATTTTCATCCTAGTAAGTTTACTATAGTTTTACTCTTTTCATAGATGACATCAGAAAGGTTAGGTAATTTGCCATAAAACATATATGGTTAACTAAACTGGATTTCATGGCTGACTTTATTTTTCTGGGCTCCAAAATCACTGCAGATGGTAACTGCAGCCATGAAATTAAAAGATGCTTACTCCTTGGAAGGAAAGTTATGACCAACCTAGATAGCATATTGAAAAGCAGAGACATTACTTTGTCAACAAAGGTCCATCTAGTCAAGGCTATGGTTTTTCCAGTGGTCATGTATGGATGTGAGAGTTGGACTGTGAAGAAAGCTGAGCGCTGAAGAATCGATGCTTTTGAACTGTGGTGTTGGAGAAGACTCTTGAGAGTCCCTTGGTCTGCAAGGAGATTCAACCAGTCCATCCTGAAGGAAATCAGTCCTGAGTATTCACTGGAAGGACTGATGCTGAAGTTGAAACTCCAATACTTTGGCCACCTCATGTGAAGTGTTGACTCATTTGAAAAGACCCTGATGCTGGAAAAGACTGGGAGCAAGAGGAGAAGGGGACGACAGAGTACGAGATGATTGGATGGTGTCACCGACTCAATGGACATGGATTTGTGAACTCTGGGAGTTGGTGATGGACAGGGAGGCCTAGCGTGCTGCAATTCATGGGGTCGCAAAGAGTCGGACATGCCTGAGCATCTGAAATGAATTGAACTGAAACTGGATTTCATATCCCTTTATTCTTTTCATTTATACTATGCTTATATCCATAGTTAGGCTTCCTCTCAAGGAGGCAGAGTGATTCACGCATATATGTGATGCCTCAATTTCCTATACTCCTAAAATTCTAATGTTATTGCTAGCAAAGAAAATCTGAGCAATGATCTATTTTAGTAAACCAGAACACTACCCCTTCCAAAGCTTTTAAGAACAATTATTGATGTTTAGATCAATAAGTATAGAATCCTGAGAGGAAAGTACTTACTATATTTCAAGTTTACTTCTCGAAAATCTGACATCCTAATTTTCTTTTCTTGATGGCAATTGGGAAAAATAGTAAAAAGTAATTTCATGTTGCATTTTTAAAGTAGAGAGCCAATAAAGTGTTCAGCATAAGGAAAACATATACTAAATGAAAAATAACCTAGTTATCAGATTTCCTAACTATTTATTTCCCTTATTTTCTGAGGATACTGGTACAAACATCATTGAATTTAACAGGATTGTATTTCCCAATTTACATTTTTAAGAAGATAATTACAAAATTAGCCTAAATTTTCTATCTAGGGATAAAATTATAACTCATTTATATTTCTTCAATATTCAGAAGGGATTAAAATTAAATGGGAAATACTAATTTATTTGCTCTACATTTTAAAATTCATATTATTCTGTAGTTAACCATATATACCTAAATACTATCTGAATAAGATATAATCCTACCATGAATTGTGTCTTCCAAAGTCTTATTTTCATGAATTCAAAAGAATTGGAATATTAACTAGATCCTATTTTTAAGGGGAAAAGGACAAGTTTTAGTATCCTAATAATTTGGGTTTGAGATTATTAACAAATATAGTAATATTTTCTATGCATAAAAACTAATATTTTGATAAGACAGACAATAAAAATTACTCTAAAAATTAAAAATTTTAGTAATGCTGAATACCCTAGTATTCTTTTGAAGCTGTTAATTTTCCAATAAGAATATGATTTTACTTAATGTTATTTTTGCCATTTGATAGTATTTCAAGAAAAGAGTGATACACTGAAACATGATGATTACAAAAATATGCATAATTCCTCTGAAAAATAAATTTTAAAAAATAAGTTGTGTGGTACCTGACTACTTTTATTATGAAATTAATTTGTTATGAACCTGTCTTGGTGATAGACTGGTTTATACAGGTATTCACACTAGGCATAAAGGAGTACAATTTATTTCTAGATTTAAGTTGTGCTTATAGGGAAGAGACAAATCAGCCACTTCATCAGCTAGTTGACTTCTATTTCCCCATCTTTTGCCATTATGCTTCTTTATTTCTGATATACAATCATAAAATACAGTATCTCAGATACCATTGAGAGAATATGATACTATTATTTCATTTCAATACCTGTGTGGAATCTCTTACTCTGGACTATATTCTTTACCTTCATTTTTTTTTACAACTGGGCAGAATTCAAAATATATGTCAGAATGTTTTGACTTAATGAAACTATTTTACATGTTTTGAACAACAGAAAAAATACAAAATTATTAAAAATTATGACAGTGAAAGAGGAGAGTGAAAAAGTTGGCTTAAAACTCAACATTCAGAAAACTAAGATCATGGCATCCAGTCCCATCACTTCATGGGAAATAGATGGGGAAACAGTGTCAGACTTTATTTTTTGGGGCTCCAAAATCACTGCAGATGGTGACTGCAGCCATGAAATAAAAAGATGCTTACTCCTTGGAAGGAAAGTTATGACCAACCTAGATAATATATTCAAAAGCAGAGACATTACTTTGCCGACTAAGGTCCGTCTAGTCAAGGCTATGGTTTTTCCTGTGGTCACGTATGGATGTGAGAGTTGGACTGTGAAGAAGGCTGAGCGCCAAAGAACTGATGCTTTTNTAAAAAGATGCTTACTCCTTGGAAGGAAAGTTATGACCAACCTAGATAATATATTCAAAAGCAGAGACATTACTTTGCCGACTAAGGTCCGTCTAGTCAAGGCTATGGTTTTTCCTGTGGTCACGTATGGATGTGAGAGTTGGACTGTGAAGAAGGCTGAGCGCCAAAGAACTGATGCTTTTGAACTGTGGTGTTGAAGAAGACTCCTGAGAGTTCCTTGGACTGCAAGGAGATCCAACCAGGCCATTCTGAAGGAGATCAACCCTGGGATTTCTTTGGAAGGAATGATGCTAAAGCTGAAGCTCCAGTACTTTGGCCACCTCATGAGAAGAGTTGACTCATTGGAGAAGACTCTGATGCTGGGAGGGATTGGGGGCAGGAGGAGAAGGGGACAACTGAGGATGAGATGGCTGGATGGCATCACTGACTCGATGGACGTGAGTCTGAGTGAACTCCGGGATTTGGTGATGAACAGGGAGGCCTGGCGTGCTGCGATTCATGGGGTCGCAAAGAGTCAGACACGACTGAGCAACTGAACGGAACTGATTCTAGATTCTGTCTCTCATACACATGCACATAGACTTTTCTAAAATGGCTGAAGGACTGATGAGTCAGAATGGCTACTCAAGCATTTGAAACATGCATGAATATGTATCCATTTGGCATCCATAGCAGCCAATAGAAAAGGCAATGGCACCCCACTCCAGTACTCTTGCCTGGAAAATCCCACGGACAGAGGAGTCTGGTAGACGGCATTCCATGGGGTTGTTGAGGGTCGGACATGACTGAGCGACTTCACTTTCACTTTTCACTTTCATGCATTAGAGAAGGAAATGGCACCCCACTCCAGTGTTCTTACCTGGAGAATCCCAGGGGTGGGGAAGCCTGGTGGGCTGCCATCTATGGGGTCGCACAGAGTCGGACACGACTGAACTGACTTAGCAGCAGCAGCAACCAATGGGCAAGAATATACACTTAAAGTGCTGCTGCGATCTCTCAAAAGCATGCCTTTAACTATATAAGAGTGCATCAGGTATTCTCCAATCTGCACCAGATATTCTCTGCAACTCCAGAGTAAATGATGCCTCTTTGTTCTGTACTTCATAGATTGCAATTTTAAAAAGCTGACATGAACCAGTATGATATATTTTAAAAATTTATATGTAGTATGACATTTATGGTTTATGAGTCGAGCCATTTTCCTGACAGTGGGAACAGTTCCTCTTTGATTCTAACCTCTTTTTTAGTTAAATTAGTGAAGGTATTAAATTTTAGGGGACTGTACTGATTTTTTTAGTTAAATTAGTGAAGGTATTAAATTTTAGGGGTTATTTTGAGAATGTTATGAGAACACAAAAGCTCCAAATCTCAATTCTGTTGGCAAACAATTTTGCTACAAATTCTTTGGTTATGATTAAAATCAATCAGTACTTTCTTATAGGTGAATTATATAGATATTTCTCCTTACAATTTCAATTATAAGATGATTACATAAAATATTTAAAATGGAACCTTGCTGTGTATAGTCTCTAAACATTCTTTCAAATATTTTCATTTTAAATCTTATTTTAATTGACTCTTACATATCTCATTCCATTTTATGCTTCCCATTTCTCTAACATCACAGATGCTTTGACATTCGTAGAGATATTAGCAATAGACCAGGCATAATAGCACTAAATGTGCTATAATGAAGTGACAGTGAATATCATGGATTAAGGAAGGTTTGAAAATCAAATTACATTTTAGAAAATGATTATGAAAAGGAGGAACAATCTATACATAGAAAGTTAATTTAATTATAATTTAGCCAAGTGTAGGACTTGGTTTAGTTTCATTTGCTGGTCTCCCCCAGAACCCTAATTTCACAAAAGGAGAGCATAATGCTTCATTTAAAAGCATTGCTAACAAAAATCTTTTAAAAAACACAAAAAATGGTACTAGAAGATGCTTTTGCACATTTTGACTTTGCTAGGCTTTGGGTTAATACTATTTTTCTTTCATGTGGAGCAGGAAATGGCAACCCACTCTAGTATTCCTTCCTGGAGAATCCTATGGACAGAGGAACCTGGAGGGTTACAGTCCATGGGGTACAAAGAGTCAGACATGAGTGAGTGACTAAGCACGCATGCATTCCTTTCACAGGTTCTTACACATAAAAAAGGAAATACTTAAATAAGGTAAACTTTTAGTTAGAAACCATACTGAAGTTATTCTTATCTCCTATGCCAGTTTGGACACTACATTATTTATTTTCTAGTAAAGGAGACCTGGACAGAAGGAGGATATGCATATGAATTCAGTCTGGTGAACAGTGGAATATAATCACATCCCCAAAATTCACCTACATGGCTGACATTAAAGAATCTATATCATTAGCTCAGAGACAGATAAGAGTTTTATTCTTACACAAACAGAAGATGGCTTCAAACTGTGCCCTGTAGCTTTTAGATCCCAACATCACTGTTGCTTTTGTTTTTTAGTTGCTAAATCAACTCCAACTCTTTTACAACCCCATGGACTGTAGCCCACCAGGCTCTTCTGTCCATGGGCTTTCCCAGGAAAGAATACTGGAGTAGGTTGCCATTTCCTTTTCTAGGGCATCTTCCTGACCTAGGGATGAAACTCACATCTACTGCTTGGCAGGCAGATTCTTTACTCTAAGCCACCAGAGAAGCCCAAATATTGCTTAAATTGAGTGAATTTGAGAAAACTATAAATTTTGTAATCACTATTTTATATTTAAGCTAAAAAATATTTATTGTTGAATAAAACATGACTAATATTCAGAGACTTCCATGTTGCTAAAAACTGTGAATTTAAAATTTTTTAACAGTATAAAAATGACTGCCTTGTATATGGAAATGAAAATGAAAAGCTGGCATTTATAACTGCCAAGAATAGACATTGACTAGTAAAATTATGTTATTTTACATGTTGTTGAAATTAAAGTAACAATTTAATATCTTAGTAGAACACAAGAAGTTGATACAGAATATTTGTAGATCAACTTAAACAATCCAACAATGATTATTCAATGAGAGTTACATCAGTCCCTACTCAGAAATAAATGCTGAGTAGAAGTTTCCAGAGAAACTTTTTGTAACGAGACTCAGGAATTAATGCACTCATTCACATCAACTCATCCACATGACAGGTAAGCCTATTACATGAATCAGGACAATCACGCTATTATATTAAACATAAAATGGAACTCACTGAAAACATGCAAAGTGGTTTTGCCCCAAAGATAACTGTATTTGTCTTTCAAAGGTGTGTGAATAAATAGAAAAGAAGTATTCACATTATTAGTAATATAGGTTCAAATATTTATAGTCCTTGAGCTGCTCATCTGCAGAAGGTGGTAAAATAACTTTCTAAGAAATTTAATGATAGTATATTATGATGAAAAGAAACTACTTCCTTTTACCAGTATTGGTAATGGATTATTCATGCTGTGCTTAGCTGATTAAAGATAGCAGAAAAATGTCACTGCTTAAATTTGAGAAGCATATCATATAGAGGAGAGGAACAAACAAATGGCCAAAGTCTTTGCTATTTTGTTTTTGTTATAATGTAAAGAGTCAGGATATTCCATTTCTCTCTTTTCAGTAAGTCCTTAGTGAGATATCGGGCTTATAAATTACCTTCTGATAAGAAGAGGTGGCAAGAATACCCAGAAGAATTATACAAAAAAAAAGATCTTCATGACCCAGATAATCGTGATGGTGTGATCACTCACCTAGAAGCAGACATTTTGGAATGCAAAGTCAAGTGGGCCTTAGAAAGCATCACTACAAACAAAGCGAGTGGAATTCCACTTTGAGGTGTATAAAATCCTAAAAGGTGATGGAATCCCAGTTGAGGTATTTCAAATCCTAAAAGATGATGCTGTGAAAGTGCTGCACTCAATATGCCAGCAAATTTGGAAAACTCAGCAGTGGCCACAGGACTGGAAAAGAGCAGTTTTCATTCCAATCCCAAAGAAAGGCAATGCCAAAGAATGCTCAAACTACCGCACAATTGCACTCATCTCACACGCTAGCAAAATTCTCCAAGACAGGCTTCAGCAGTACACGAACTGTGAATTTCCAGATGCTCCAGCTGGATTTAGAAAAGGCAGAGGAACCAGAGATCAAACTGACAACATCTGCTGGATCATTGAAAAAGCAAGAGAGTTCCAGAAAAACATCTATTTCTGCTTTATTCACTATGCCAAACCCTTTGACTGTATGAATCACAACAAACTGTGGAAAATTCTTAATGAGAGGAGAATACTAGACCACCTGATCTGCCTCCTGAGAAATCTGAATGCAGGTCAAGAAGCANAAAGCAAGAGAGTTCCAGAAAAACATCTATTTCTGCTTTATTCACTATGCCAAACCCTTTGACTGTATGAATCACAACAAACTGTGGAAAATTCTTAATGAGAGAATACTAGACCACCTGATCTGCCTCCTGAGAAATCTGAATGCAGGTCAAGAAGCAACAGTTAGAACTGGACATGGAACAACAGACTGATTCCAAATCAGGATAAGAGTATGTCAACGCTGTATATTGTCACCCTGCTTATGTAACTTATATGCAGAGTACATCATGAGAAATGCTGGACTGGATGAAGCACAAGCTGGAATCAGTATTGCTAGGAGAAATATCAATAACCTCAGATATGTAGATGAAGCCACACTTATGGCAGAAAGTGAAGAAGAACCAAAGAGGCTCTTGATAAAAGTGAAAGAGGAGAATGAAAATGTTGGCTTAAACTCAACATTCAGAAAACTAAGATCATGGCATCTGGTCCCATCATTTCATGGCAAATAGATGGGGAAACAATGGAAACAGTGAGTGACTTTATTTTGGGAGGCTCCAAAATCACTGCAGATGGTGACTGCACCAAAGAAATTAAAAGACACTTACTCCTTGGAAGAAAAGTTATGACCAACCTAAATAGCATATTAAAAAGCAGAGATATTACTTTACCAACAAAGTTCTGTCTAGTCAAAGCTATGGTTTTTTCAGTAGTCACATACAGATGTGAGAGTTGGAGTACAAAGAAAGCTGAGTGCCAAAGAATTGATGCTTTTGAATTGTGGTGTTGGAGAAGACTCTTGAGAGTCCCTTGGACAGCAAGGAGATCCAAGCAGTCCATCCTAAATGAAATCAGTCTCAGTATTCATTGGAAGGACTGATGATGAAGCGGAAACTCCCAATACTTTGGCCACCTGATGGGAAGAACTGACTCATTGGAAAAGACCCTGATGCTGGGAAAGATTGAAGGTGGGAGGAGAATGGGGACAACAGAGGATGAGGTGGTTGGATAGCATCACAGACTCAATGGACATGAGTTTGATTAAGCTCCGCGAGTTGGTGATGGATAGGGAAGCCTGGCGTTCTGCAGTCCATGAGGTCACAAAGAATTGTATATGACTGAGCAACTGAACTGAACTGAAGCCTTCTCTCAATAACATGTGCATGCAAGTCTTAAAGCCTAGATTACTTTCACTTCACTTCAGGAGCTCTGTCTTTTGACCTGAAATGGATTCTTATTAATTTAAATGATGCCTAATAATAAGTGAGATTGCATCCAAGTACTGCATTTTGGACTCTTTTGTTGACCATGATGGCTACTCCATTTCTTCTGAGGGAATCCTGCCCGCAGTAGTAGATATAATGGTCATCTGAGTTAAATTCACCCATTCCAGTCCATTTTAGTTCGCTGATTCCTAGAATGTCGACGTTCACCCTTGCCATCTCCTGTTTGACCACTTCCAATTTGCCTTGATTCATGGACCTGACATTCCAGGTTCCTATGCAATATTGTTCTTTACAGCATCAGATCTTGCTTCTATCACCAGTCACATGCACAACTGGGTATTGTTTTTGCTTTGGCTCCATCCCTTCATTTTTTCTGGAGTTATTTCTCCACTGATCTCCAGTAGCATATTGGGCACCTAACGACCTGGGGAGATTCTCTTTTGATATCCTATCATTTTGCCTTTTCATACCGTTCATGGGGTTCTCAAGGAGGACTCGATGGACGTGAGTCTGAGTGAACTCCGGGAGATGGTGATGGACAGGGAGGCCTGGCGTGCTGCGATTCATGGGGTCGCAAAGAGTCGGACACGACTGAGCGACTGAACTGAACTGAATAATAAGTGAATGATGTTCTGTGTGTATGTGTGTGTGTGAGAGAGAGCTAGAGAGAATACACAGAAAAAGAACATCACACACACTCAGGCATCATTATGTTTTCTCAATTTTCCATTGAAGTTTCTAATGTTGATAGACCTCCTCCATGCTCTAGGGCAGGTAAAATAAAACTGAATATAAGATTCAAAATTAATAGGGTTGCAACAACTCAGAGAATCTTCCTCTTTTAACCTTTATTAAGGACAGTTGTAGTTGTCCTGAATTAAGCAATTCTGTGAACTTTACCACAGTACATGCATAACCAGCTAGGTTTATGCATATGCAACCCACCTATATGTATGGTTCCCTACCATCTGCCAAATTGTGTGCTCTGAAGTTAGGACAGAAGGACAAAATTATGATTTACCTTAGGGCTTCCCTTGTGGCTCAGCTGGTAAAGAATCTGCCAGCAATGCAGGAGACCTAGGTTAGATTCCTGTGTTGGGAAGATCCCTTGGAGAAGGGAAAAGCTACCCATTCCAGTATTTTGGCCTGGAGAATTCCATGTACATGCCTGAGCAACTTTCACTTCACTTCCCTTCAGGAGCTCCATCTTTTGACCTGAAATGGATTCTTATTAATTTCAATAATGCCTAATAATAAGTAAATGATGTTCTGTGTATGTGTGTGTATGTGTGTGTGTGTGTGAGAGAGAGAGAGAGAGAGAGAACACACAGAAAAAGAACATCACACACACTCAGGCACCATTCTCTTTTTTTGATGTTACCACAGCATGTGGGATCTTAGTTCCCAGACCAGGGATCAAACCCATGCCCCACTGTGGTAGTGGCCACTGGGCCACCAGGGAATACTCTGCAGTCACTATGTCAGTTTGTTAACATAAAAAATAAACATTTAAAAATAAAAAGTAAAATAATGAATTTTCTTATTTAATCCTCACAACAAACTTAGGATAGACATTCACATTATTATTCCTACTTTACTTTTGATAACAATAGGATTATGGATTTCTCCCAAGTCACATGGCCAGTGAGGGGTATAGATGGCTGCAATATCAGATACTGCTGTTCTATAAACACAGAAAAGAGCAAAATTATTTCTTCCAGAGTTACTAAGAAAGGTTTCTAAATAACCTGAGCAGTTGGCTTATATTTGAAACAGAAGTTTGAAACAGAAAAATAGGAGCATTTCAAGTTACCTTAGTGATGACATACCTGCATAGCATAGGAAAAATGGCCACTGAAAACAGACTTTGGAGTGACGAAGTGACTCTGAACCTTGGCTGCATGGATTACTTGTTATATGGACTTGGCACAATTCTCTAATTGTATAAATCTCAAATGTTCTCATATGTTAAAATTCTTTCCACAAAAGTTTACTTTAAAGATTAAATTAGGTAATATATATGAGAAAACCTATCACAATTCACATTTATCATTTAAAAACTTTGTAATTCATTTTGTATACTGTAGTTGTTCTTTCCACAAAAGGTTACTTTAAAGATCAAATTAGATAATATATATGAGAAAACCTATCACAACAGCTCACATTTATCATTTATAACTTTGTACTTCATTTTGTATACTGTAGTTGTCCTACAGAATCTCTGTGGGTTCTCAGGCTATTAGAAAAGCACATGGCTTTGTCCATTCTTACAAAGCAGACTTACAAGGCACTGAATTTCTTTTTATTTTGGAATAGCATCAATGCGACTAAGTATGCAAGCTTTTCATTGTATTCACAAACCAACTCCTAGAAATAACTTACAAGATGACTGCTTAAAATTTGTTTCACAGCAGTGCTAGAAGTTAGAACTATAGACACTGGACCAAGTCACTTACAATTAAAACTCACAGCTTAGGATCAAAAGGGCAAAAATTTCTACCAGTCTTGCCAGGAGTAGTTAATTCCTAAATTACATAATTATTCTAGAAATTTGAAAAAAAATCCAAAGCAACCAAGTACTGTTTCTAAGATTATTATTAATTTACTTCCAAATTAAGGGTAACATAGACCCATTTTACCTATGAACAAGAAGAAAAATAAAATTTTAGATACATTTTGGAAGAAATATCCCAAATATTAAACAATCGAATCAACATTTAACAAAATAAATCATAATCCTGAAGGTTTCTTATGAAGAATGCAAAAATGTGTTTTCAACATCAGAAATATCAGCATAACCCATCATAAAATATTAATGGGGAAGAAGATTGTATAATTATTTTAATTACTGTCTAAAAATACTCTTGATTATTAACCCATATTTATGATAAAAAACATAGCTAGCTAAAATTGAAGGAAACTTCCTTAAGTAAAATATAATTGACAGATTATCTGTTTTAGCACCAATGTGTACAGCTCTTGGAAATTATGATTCCAATCCTTAAATTAAAGTTAAACAAACTGGAAATGCATGATATTTATTGTATCAAAGTCAACAGAATTAGGTTGCAAGGCAAACAGCAACCCTGAACTATGAAAACAGTCAAGTCCAGAGAATCACAGCCACTATCAGTTTGCCTGGAGCACATACCACCTGAGAGAAGTCAGCATGAATACTTAAACTGTCATTTTAATAATGTGTTAGAGTTTGAGCATAGATGAACATAACTAAGATAGAAGAAACTCATTGCAACACAATCTTGGGAGGATCTCACACTTTCATGAATACATGAATCTTACATCCAAGAAATCTACCAAGTTCTTACGATAAAGATCCAGGAAGATCTCCGCGTGGCTCAGGTTGGGGAGAAGAAGGATTATTATTGTAAAGTATGCCCAGAGCATTTTCTCTAACAAAGTCTATTCTCCAGGGGAAAAGATGTTACTGGAAATTTGTACCATCTGGGGGAAGGTGCTTCTTCTACTCCAATTCCACTGAGGTTTTCTGTCTTACCTAAGAGGTGGGAGAAGCTAAGAAATTCTTGTGAAGTTCACAGTCCAGGAATAAAGGACTGAGATTTCATCATATCATAAAAGGCCTTCCCTGTCCCACAATTTACCACTGCACCAACAGGGCTCCAATATAACTGTGGATTACAGCTGAAATTGCTGCAAAGTATAGACTCTCTTACAAAAGTCCTTTATTTGTTGAAGTCAGAGTCAACACATGAGACAAAAACAAGGTCACTGAAGGAATTTGAAGCCTTTGACACCTATTGCTAAAGAAAATAATAGATAGAGGCCATCTTGGCCAGATTAACACAAAATCTTACACTGTTTATCTCAATTCTTATTACCTAATATACCATGTATGGTGATTTAGTCAGTTTGAGCTGCTATAACAAAATAACATAATCTAGGTAGCTTATTGACAACAGAAATTTATTTCTCACAGTTCTGGAGGCTGGAAGTCTGAGATCAGGATGCAAGGAAGTCAGGTTCTGATGAGAATCCTCTTTGTGTTTGCATACGGCTGAGTTCTAATTGTGTCCCCAGATGGTGAAAACAGGAAGAAAGCTTTCTGGGGTTGTTTTTATAATGGTAATAATCTCATTCAACAGGGCTTCTTCACCTTCAGGACTTAATTATCTCTCAAAGAGCCCTCCTCCTTTCCTAATACCATCACATTTGGGGTGAACATTTCAACATATGAACATTTCAACATAATGTTTCAGCATATGAAACATTCAGTACATAGTATCTGGCTTTCAACAAAAAATTATAAGGCATGCTAAAAGGTGAGTATAGAGAAAACAATCTTTTTTTTTTTTTTTTGAAGAGATAATGTAGCATGAGAACGAGACTCAAATATAATACAGGCTTCAAAATTATCAGAAAGGCAATTTAAGAAAGCTAAATTAATATCTTAAGGGCTCTAATGTGGTAGACAACCTTCAAAATCAGATGAATAATATATGCAGAGATACAGAAACTCCGAAAATTCAAAGGGAAATGCTAAAATATCAAAAACATTGGAGTGATGTCTTCAAGATTGTGACATAGATCATTCCTGATTTTTCTCCCCCTTTCAAAAACAACAACTGTTCATGGACAGGACACCATTGATAGAATCCTAGAGCTTAGGAGGGACTCCGAGGCATCATTTGTACCACAAGACCAAGAGGGACCACCTTAAATGGTAAGAGGAAGAGCTACATGCCAACAGCAATGCCCCTCCCCCAGGCCTGCACAGCGCCATGCGAGGAGGTCTTTCCTGAGCCCATGCTTCCTCCAGTGGGAAGAGAGAGCCCAGGGATGACATCCAGTCACCCAGCACTGTGGCTGGTTTGTGGGAGCCCCTACTCTGGATTCACCCCATGTGTGAAAGGGATCTGCAGGGATCACTTACTGGAAATTATGATTGATATGGAGAAGGAAGGAGGTTCCATCCAGTTGGTTCCAGACTCTAGGTTCCATCCAGCTGCAATTCGAGAGCAGGGAAGCTCATAACGGGCACTTGGATCTTGGTGAACTGCATTCCTACCAGCAGAGCCTAAGTAGTAGTGGCTTTGTTTATCTAAAAACAAACAAGCAAACAGAAAACAGATCAGCGGCACTATCTCATCCAGGGATTTGGCAGCGTGAAATCTGCCTAATTGGGTCCCCAAATGAAAAGTTTTGCTAGATCTGGAGCCTCTTCTGCCCACATTCAGGCAGAAGGGCTGAGCCTTAGTCTCACCTGCTGTGGATCATGGCTCCCTATATTCCAAACCAGAAAACTTATTTGGGAAAATTAAGCAGTTGCCTGAAGTGGACTTTCTAAATTCTACTCAGGCAGGAGCCAGAAGCAGAACTGTGGCCCTCAGCCCCATCTGACAGGAAAGGCTGATGCACAACTGCAATTAACCCAGCAACCTTGAAGCCAAGAGGTGAGCAAGCAGAGCTTACCACCACCAGAACCAAGCCAATGGTCATGTTTTTCGTCAGGGAACTTGGAGCATGTGTTGCTTTAAGACCACAAACAAAGAGTATCAATGGCCTTGGAGAGCCCTTTCCTGCTGGGCATGGACAAGGAAAGTAAATTCATAGCCCCACTTATTGCTGAATACAGCTTTCAGCATTCTTGATCAGGGAACCTTACCAGAGCACCTGGAAAACTCTGAAGCCCACCCAATAGCCCCATTTATAGTGGCACTTGAACAGAAAGAACAGCCTATGGTCTTTTCTGTCTGCAGAGCAAGACTGGTAGCCTTGCCTTACCAGGATATTTAGTTCAGTCATGACTGATTAGGGCTCCCAAACAAGGAGCGATACATACCCTAGGTTCCATTCAGCTGCAACTCAAGAGCAGGGAAGCTAACTCATAGGCCCACTTACTACTGAATATAGCACCTAGTCTTGACCAGCTAGTAAATCTGACCAGAGAATCCATGCAACCATGAAGTTTATCCTACAACATCACTTGGGCAGGGAACCAAGCCAGTAGGACTTTCCACCTGTTCTCAGAGAATTGCACATCCTCCCCAACTCCAACCTGAGAACACAAACTATTGCCTTGTCCCCAGATAGATCATAATAGCTGACCCCACCTGCCCAAGGTCGTTGTGCACATGCTCTGTCACTAAGTTATGTCTGACTCTTTGTGAACATATGGACTGTAGTCCATCAGGCTTCTCTATCCATGGAATTTCACAGGCAAGAATATTGGAATAGGTTGCCATTTCCTCCTCTAGGGGAGCTGCCTGACCCAAGGATCACAACTGCATCTCTTGCATCAGCAGGTGACTCTTTACCACTTAGCCACCTAGGAAGTCCACCCAAGGTTGTTACTTGCAACGTATTCAGAAACCAAACTGAGCTGAGTGGTAAAGGACTGTCTCTGTCAAAGTGATTCTACAAGTTTAAGAGGAGAACACTCACTCAAATGCATAGATACCAATACAAGGAATCAAGGATCACTAAAAAATAGCTAAATATTATACTGCCAAAGGAAACTAATACAGCTGTGACAGATTGTAAAGAAGTAGAGATCTTTGAAATATCAGACAAAGAATTCAGAATGCACAGACATCAGCTTCATGGTGGCATGAGTTCTCTTTTCTCTTCCCTTTTATTTACAACTAACATTTTCCATAACCCAAAAAAAGTGTCTGTGCGGCAAACCAGGGACTTCAGAGAGTCTCATCCATCTATACACCCACAAGGGGGTAGATTGCACTCTGCAGGAGGCTATAGATCCAGAGGGGTGGCAGTGAAGGTAATGGGAGGAGCAGAGGCAGTGGTCAAAGAGGCAGCAGTGGGTCAGCATGACCTTTCTGGCAGAGGAAGTGGAGGATAAAAGTGGTGAGCAGGAGTCTTTTGACAAAGATGCTCACTCTCACCACTTCTATTTAATATAGTACTGCCTGGGCTAGCCCCAACAATTATACAAGAAATAAAGTGCATCAAAATTGGAAGAGAAGAGATAAAAATGTCACTATGCAGATGACACGACACTTTATATAGAAAACTCTCAAATTTCTACCTCAAAACTATTACATAAATGAATTCAATAGCACAGAATATGAGTGCAATGGTTCAGTATACAAGATTAATATAGAGATATCTGTTGCATTTCCATGCACTAATAATGAGCTATCAGAAATAGAAAATTAAAAAAAAACTTATTTAAAATCACATCAAAAAATAAAATACCTAGAATAAATTTAACAAAAGAAATGAAAGATCTATTTGCTAAAAACTATAAAACAGTAATGAAAGAAATTGAAGATGTCAGAAAGGAATGCAAGCCTATCCCATGCCCTTGAATGAGAAGAGTTAATATTGTTAAGATGTTAATACTATTAAGATGTCCACAGGACCTAAGAAATATAAAGATTTAATGCAATTACTTTCAAAATATCCAAGGTTATTTTCACAGAATTAAAGAAAAAAAATCATAAAATTCATATATAATCACAGATGACTCTGAATTTCCAAATCAGTCTAGATAAAAAAGAACAAATCTATCACCATCACTTTCCCGGGCTTCAGATTATATCACAAAGGTACAGTAATCGAAGCAGTATGACACTGACACCAAAGGAGATACATAGATCAATGGAACAGAATAGAGAGCTTACAAATAGAGAGCACTTAAGGTCACTTAATCTATAACAAAAGAAGCAACAATATGCAATACAAAAAAGGCAGTCTTTTCAACAAGTGCACTGGAAACACTGGACAGATACATGTAATACAGTTAGAACATTACCTCACACAGTATAAAAAATTAAAGTAAAAATGGACTTAAAAACTACATATAAGACCTGAAACCAGAAAACTTCTACAATATAGGCAAAATACTCCTTAACAGAAATTATAGCAATATTTTTCAGTTTTATCTTATAAGACAAAATAAATAAAAGCAAAATTAAACAACTGGGACCTAAATAAACTTAAAAGCTTTTGCAAAGCAAAGGAAACATTTGACAAAGCAAATATAATCAACCTATAGAATTGGAGAACACATTTGCAAATAAAATGACTAATAGGAGTTAATATCTGAAATATATAAACAGTTGTCAACTCAATATTAGAAAACAAACTACCTAATCAAAACATGGAGAGAAGTCATGGATAAATCATTCTAAAGAAGACATACAGATGGCCAGCAAGCATTTAAGAAGATGCTCAACATTTCTAATTATTAATACAGAGAAATGCAAATTTAACCACAAGGAGGTATTACTACACACCTATCAGAATAGCTATCATCAAAAAGCCTATAAATAAGAAATTTTAGAGAAGATGTGGGGAAAAGGGAAGCTTTGTATACTGTTGGTAGGAACGCAAATTGGTACAGCCACTATTAAAAACACTATAGAATTGGAGAACACATTTGCAAATAAAATGACTAATAGGAATTAATATCTGAAATATATAAACAGTTGTCAACTCAATATCAGAAAACAAACTACCTAATCAAAACATGGAGAGAAGTCATGGGCAAATCATTCTGAAGAAGACATACAGATGGCCAGCAAGCATTTAAGAAGATGCTCAACATTTCTAATTATTAATATAGAGAAATGCAAATTTAACCACAAGGAGGTATTACTACATACCTATCAGAATAGCTATCATCAAAAAGCCTATAAATAAGAAATTTTAGAGAAGATGTGGAGAAAAGGGAAGCTTTGTATACTGTTGGTAGGAACGCAAATTGGTACAGCCACTATTAAAAACAGTATGAACTTTCTCAAGAACTAAAAACAGAACCACTGTATTGTCAGGCAATAATATTCCTGTGTATAAATTCAGAAAAAATAAAAGCACTAATTTGAAAAAATACATGCAAAAAGTTCATCACAGAAATATTCACAATAGTCAAGATGTAGCATCTTCTCATATGCTTGTTGGCCATCTATATGGTTTTTTTTTTTTTGGAATGCTTTACTCTGGTCTTGTGTCCATTTTGATTCAGTAGTTTGCTTTTTGATATTGAGCTGGCAGTTGTTTATTTATTCCAGATATTAATTCCTTTTAGTCATATTATTTGCAAATATGCTCTCTTATCCTTATCCATCAGAGGGCAAACAAAATGGAAACCACAATTACAGGCTATGGTTTTTCCTGTGGTCATGTATGGATGTGAGAGTTGGACTGTGAAGAAGGCTGAGCGCTGAAGAATTGATGCTTTTGAACTGTGGTGTTGGAGAAGACTCCTGAGAGTCCCTTGGACTGCAAGGAGATCCAACCAGTCCATTCTGAGGGAGATCAGCCCTGGGATTTCTTTGGAACGAATGATGCTAAAGCTGAAACTCCAGTACTGTGGCCACCTCATGCGAAGAGTTGACTCACTGGAAAAGACTCTGATGCTGGGAGGGATTGAGGGCAGGAGGAGAAGGGGACGACCGAGGATGAGATGGCTGGATGGCATCACTGACTTGATGGACATGAATCTGAGTGAACTCAGGAGATGGTGATGAACAGGGAGGCCTGGCGTGCTGCAATTCATGGGGTCACAAAGAGTCAGACACAACTGAGCGACTGAACTGAACCGAACCAAACTGATCATTTGGATAACAGCCTTATCTAACTCACTGAAATTATGACCCATGACATGTAGGGCCACCCAAGACAGACGGGTCATAATGGAGAGTTCTGATAAAACCGATCCAGTGGAGAAGGGAATGGCAAAACACTTCAGTATTACTGCCTTGAGAATCCCATGAACAGTATGGAAAGGAAAAAAGATATGATGCTGAAAGATGAACTCCTCAGGTCAACAGATGCCCAATGTGCTACTGGAGAAGAGTACAGAAATAGCTCAAGAAAGAAAGCAAAAACAACACCCAGTTGTGGATGTGACTGGTGATGGAAGTAAGTCTGATGCTGTAAAGAACAATATTGCATAGGAACCTGGAATGTTAGGTCCATGTATCAAGGTAAATTGGAAGTGGTCATAGAAGAGCTGGCAAGAGTGAACACTGACATTTTAGGAGTTAGTGAAATAAAATGGACTGGAATGGGCAGATTTAATTCAAATGACCATTATATCTACCTCTGTGGGCAAGAATCCCTGAGAAGAAATGGAATAGCCCTCATAGTTAACAAAAGAGTCTGAAATGCAGTACTTGGGTGCAATCTCCAAAACATCGAATTATCTCTGTTTATTTCCAAGGCAAACCATTCAATATCACAGTAATCCAAGTCTATGTCCCAACAACTAATGCCAAAGAAGCTGAAACTGAACAGTTTTATGGAGACCTACAAGACTTTCTAGAACTGACACTAAAAAATTATGTCCTTTTCATCATAGGGGACTGGAAGGCAAAAGTAGGAAGTCAAGAGATACCTGGAGTAACAGGCAAGTTTGGCCCTGGAGTACAAAATTAAGCAGCACAAAGGTTAACAGAATTTTGCCAAGAGAATGCACTGGTCACAGCAAATGCCCTCTTTCAACAACACAAGAGATAACGCTATGCATGGATGTCAACATATGGTCATTAGTGAAATCAGATTGATTATATTCTTTGCAGCCAAAGATAGAGAAGCTCCATACAGTCAGCAAAAACAAGATTGGGAGCTGACTATGGCTCCAATCATGAACTCCTTATTGCAAAATTATGATTTAAATTGAAGCAAGTAGGGAAAACCACTAGACAATTCAGATATGACCTAAATCATGTCCCTTACAATTATGCAGTGGAAGTGACAAATTGATTCAAGTCATTAGATCTGATAGGGTGCGTAAAGAACTATGGACAGAGGTTGGAAACACTGCACAGGAGGCAGTGAACAAAACCATTCCCAAGAAGCAGAAATACAGAAAGGCAAAATGGTTGCCTGAGGGGGCGTACAAAAGCTGAGAAAAGAAGAGAAGTGAAAGGCAAAGGAAGAAAGGAAAGATACACTCATCTAGCAAGGAGAGATAAGAAAGCCAGAATTCCTAAGTGACCGATGCAAAGAAATAGAGGAAAACAATAGAATGAGAATGACTAGAGATCTCTTCAATAAAATTAGAGATACCAAGGGAACATTTCATGCAAAATGGGCACAATGAAGGACACAAATTGTATGGGCCTAACAGAAGCAGAAGATATTAAGAAGAGGTGGCAAGAATACACAGATGAGCTATACAAAAAACATCTTAATGACCTATATAACCATAATGGTGTGATCACTCATCCAGAGCCAGACATCTGGGACTGCAAAGTCAAGTGGGCCATAGGAAGCATCACCATGAACAAAGTTAGTGAAGATGACGGAATACCAGTGAGCTATTTCAAATCCTAAAGATGGTGCTATGAAAGTGCTGCACTCAATACACCAGCAAATATGGAAAACTCAGCAGTGGCCATAGGGGGTGTGGGGGGTGACCAGATGCAAACTGGAAAATATCAGTTTTCATTCCAATCCCCAAAAAAGGCAATGCTCAAAATTCTCCAAGTGAGGCTTTAAGATTATATGAACTGAGAACTTCCAGATGCTCATGCTGGATTTAGAAAAGTCAAAGAAACAAGAGGTCAAATTTCCAACATCTACCGGATCACAGTAAAAGCAAGAGTATTTCAGAAAACATCTACTTCTGCTTCATCGACTCTGCTAAAGCCTTTGACTATGAGGCTAACAAAAAACTGGGGAAAATTCTTAAAGAGATGGGAATACCAGATCAGCTGACCTGCCTTCTGAGAAATCTGTAGGCAGGGCAAAAAGCAACAGTTAGAACCAGACATGAATCAATGCACTGGTTCCAAACTGGGAAAGAAGTATATGAAATTTGAATATTATCACCATGCTTGTTCAACTTATAGGCAGAGTACATCCTGTGAAATGCCAGACTGGATGAAGCACAAGCTGGAATCAAAATTGCAGGGAGAAATATCAATAACCTCATATATGTACATGACACCACTGTTATGGCAGAAAGTGAAGAAGAACTAAAGAGCCTCTTGATAAAAGTGAGAGGAGAACGAAAAAAACCTTGCTTAAAACTCAGCATTCAAAAAACTAACATCATGGCATCTGGTCCTAACACTTCATGACAAATAGATTGGGAAACAATAGAAACAGTGACAGACTTTGTTTTCTTGGGCTCCAAAATCACTACAGATGGTGACTGCAGACATGAAACTAAAAAATGCTTGCTCTTTGGAAGTAGTTAAGTTCAGTTCAGTCTCTCAGTCGTGTCCAACTCTTTGTGACCCCATGAATCACAGCATGCCAGGCCTCCCTATCCATCATCAACTCCCAGAGTTCACTCAAACTCATGTCCATCGAGTCCGTGATGCCATCCGGCAATCTCATCCTCTGATGTCCCCTTCTCCTGTGCCCACTCCCTCCCAGATTCAGGGTCTTTTCCAATGAGTCAACTCTTCACATGAGGTGGCAAAAGTATTGGAGTTTCAGCTTCAGCATCAGTCCTTCCAATGAATACCCAAGGATGATCTTCTTTAGGATAGACTGGTTGGATCTCCTTGCAGTCCAAGGGACTCTCAAGAGTCTTCTCCAACACCACAGTTCAAAAGCAGCATTTCTTTGATGCTCAGCTTTTTTCACAGTCCAACTCTCACATCCATACATGACTACTGGAAAAAAACAAAGCCTTGACTAGATGACCTTTGTTGGCAAAGTAATGTCTCTGCTTTTGAATATGCTATCTAGATTGGTCATAACTTTCCTTCCAAGGAGTAAGCTCCTTTTAATTTCATGGCTGCAATCACCATCTGCAGTGGTTTTGGAGCACAGAAAAATAAAGTCTGACACTGTTTCCACTGTTTTGCCATCTATTTCCCATGAAGTGATGGGACCAGATGCCATGACCTTCGTTTTCTGAATGTTGAGCTTTAAGCCAACTTTTTCACTCTCCTCTTTCACTTTCATCGAGAGGCTTTTTAGTTCCTCTTCACTTTCTACCATGATGGTGGTGTCATCTGCATATCTGAGGTTATTGATATTTCTCCTGGCAATCTTGATTCCAGCTTCTGCTTCTTCCAGCCCAGTGTTTCTCATGATGTACTCTGCATATAAGTTAAATAAGCAGGGTGACAATATACAGTCTTGACGTACTCCTTTTCCTATTTAGAACCAGTCTGTTGTTCCATGTCTGNAAGCCAGGCATGCTCCAGTCCATGGGGTCTCAAAGAGTGGGACATGACTGAGCAAGTGAACTGAACTGAAAATACAAATATTGCCAGACTGAAAAATAATCTTGATTTGAAAAATTAATCAGAACTCTATGCCTTAAAAATGGACAGATGATATACATAAGGATCGGAGAAGGCAATGGCAACCCACTCCAGTATTCTTAGCTGGAGAATCCCAGGGACGTGAGTCTGGTGGGCTTGCCATCTATGGGGTCGCACAGAGTCAGACACGAGTGACGTGACTTAGCAGCAGCAGCATACATAAGGATGTAGAAAGGTTGACAATAAAAGTATGAAAATGATATTTTACACTAAACAACTGATATGGACTGTACTGTGCCCACAAAATTCATATACTAAAACCCCAACCCCTAATGTGACTATACTTGGAGATATGGCTTTTAAGTGGTAATTGATGTTAAATGAAGTCACAAGGTTAGGATACTAATCTCATTGTACTGGTGGTTTTTGAAGAAGAGGCATCTACCAAAGAAAAGCCATGTGAAGATGTAGCGATAAAGCAGTTATCTACAAGAAAAGGAGAGTTTTCATCAAATACAACCATACTGGTGCCTTGATCTTAGACTTCCAGTCTTCAGAATTGTAATAAAATAAAACTGCTTTGTCTAAGCTTCCCAGTTGGTGGTATTTTATTATGGCACAGACTAAGAAACAAATGTTAAAATGATAATTACATTGTGTTTATGTTAAGATGACAGTTCCTATTTTTAGGAAATACACACTGAAGTATAAGATTTAAAACTTCATTCAGGTTTTTCTATACAGTGTTATAGAAAAACCAGAATGAATATTTTAGCCAACCCAATATTTAGGGGTAAATGCTCACTATGTATGCAACACATTCTCAATTTGACTAGAAAAAATATTATCCATGTAAAGAGAAAGACAGGGAACATATAGGAAAATATACTTGGAAGGCATCATTGATAAAAAATGTATATCCAGAATATGTAGAAAAATTTTATGAATAATAAAAAAATATCAAATCCAATAAAATAGTGGGCAGGAGACTTGAACAGATATTTCATAAAAGTAGATATTCAAATGGTAAATAAATGTGTAAAAAGATTCTCCACTTTATTCACTACATATTGCTAGTCTTACCTGTTCACTGACATATCCATGGTGGTTCATCTTAATCCATGCACAGATCTTTAAATAATTTAAATATCATGTATTGAATCAAGTCAACTAAGTCTTAAAGCATCTGAGGAGGATTTAGCCAGATTTAAAAGTGAAGTAAACAGGGCATTCCAGACCAGGGAAGGGGTAAGCAATTCTGAGAAGGGTAGACACCCCTCACCTTACCCCATTCACCTCTGGAAGTGACCATGAATGTTCTCACTTTAGCACTTCTGGAACATTACCCTTTCTTCGGCATCTTATGCTTCATTTATATACTGTTAGTGAAAGTGAAGTTGCTCAGCCATGTCCGACTCTTTGCGACCCATAGACTGTAGCCCACCACGCTCCTCCGTCCATGGGATTCTCCAGGCGAGAATACTGGGGTGGGTTGCCATTCCCTTATACTGTTACTGTTTACTTTTTCAGGCTCCAACAAATGAGCCTGTCTGCTGCATGACTTCTGTCTTTCCTTCAACATGGTTTTTCTACACGTTGGTCTGAGGATGCCTTAGTCAAATAATTCATAATGCTGTCAAAAACAATTACAGGTAATATGGACAGCTTTATAAATACTACATGCTGTGCTCAGTGCTTTAAATGTATAGAGCCTCATTTAAACCTCATCATCATCCTATAAGGTGGTTTTTGTTTAGTCGCTAAGTCGTATCTGACTCTTTGCGACCCCATGGACTGCAGCACAAGCTCTTCTAAAGCCTATTAGCAGCCTAGGCATCCACCTAGCACATGGATGTTCAAGGATGAGATTTTGGTTTTTCAATCAGCTTGTGTTCTTATCTATGACAAAATAATGCCTGTTGATTCTTTTAAGAGACTCCTTGAGTAAAAGTCTTTAGGGACTTGCTTAAATAGATTAAAACCACAAAGGTCTAACAGTGTTAATAGGACACGAATTGGCACAAGAGAACTATCTATTAATGGTAGCTGGGATGTACTTGGCAATTATTGCCCACCACTTATCTAACTTCTTAAATGAGACTTTTTGGTCATTCTTTAATCTTATAAATTTCCTAGATTATAAGAAGGATATTTGTAAATTAGAGATTTTTTTTTTTCCTGTTAAGTACATCTTTTCCGATCCCTTGCAATCCCTTCTGACCAAGCATTTTGCTTGTACATTTAAGGCTTCCACCGGTAAGCCTGGTTTTGCCTTTCGATGTTCTCTGAGCTTGGATCCTATCTCCAGTCATACCAGAAGACTTAAGAAGGCTATGATTTGTGCTCCTATCAAAACTACTCCATTTATTTGGTTTTTCTCAGCTGGCAAATACTTTTTTCACATGCAGATAGTTCTAGCAAATCCTAGGACATAATTCACTTGATAAGATCACCACTCCCTCCCAGTAAAATTATTTCCACTATTAATTTACTTTGTAAAATATATTTTGAGAAAGAGAAAAAGAAGCTAGATCTCAGTGCATTCTAAATTAGAAAAGTAAGAGAAGGGAACTGATAACAAGCTTGTGCTGTCCATCCCACAGGTACTTGTTAAAAATCCTTGCATGTACCCTCTCATTTAATCCTCATTACACCCCTCTTAGGCGTCCCTGGTGGCTCAGAGGGTAAAGTGTCTGTCTGCAATGCAGAGACCTGGGTTCGATACCTAGGTTAAGAAGATCCCCTGGAGAAGGAAATGGCAGCCCACTCCAGTACTCTTGCCTGGAAAATCCCAAGGCGGAGGAGACTGGTAGGATTTTTTTTTTTTTTTTTAGGTTTAGGTGAACTACACAGTGATTTGACATTTACAGGCATTATGATATGACCTTCTTCATGGATCACAGTCTTGTCATGGTGGAAGGGCTTGCATAACTCAATGCAGCTACGAGCCATGCCATGCAGTGTTACTCTATTGTCAGTCGTCCTGTTTGTGATGCCAATTGTCTTGCTGTTTACAGTGACTGCACTTTTCGCTTAACCGAAGGTAGGCAAGGCATGAGCTAAGAGGCTGGAAGAAGACTCGAGAAGCCATAGGAACTGCAGACACATTTATGTTATTTTGGCTGGCACAACAGCTGTAGCAGCAGGAATAACATAGCATGACATAACTGCACACAACCTCTCTCCTGGCTGACACTGCAACTATAATTGACCCAACAAACACAGCTGTGACAGAGCAGTAATGCTGCCACTTTCTAGGTGGATCTTGTATCTCCTTACAGCACAAAGTAACTCGTGACCAAGTGAGTACCTCTTGACATTCATGCACAGTGCTATAAATGAGCTCAGCTCTTACATACCCATTATTTACAAAACATGGGATGGGAGAGCCTGAACATGCCTTCTTGGATAATTTGATCTCTCCCCAAAGATGGAGGGGTCATAATGAAGGGTTCTGACAAAATGTGGTCCACAGAAGGAAGGAGTGGCAAATCATTCAAGTATTCTTGCAAAGAGAACCCTATGAACAGAATGAAAAGACAAAAAGATATGACACTAGAAGATGAGCCTCCCCCCTTCCCAGGTTGGAAACCATCCTATATGCTACTGGGAAAGGGCAAAAGGCAATTACTAATAGCTCTAGAATGAAGTGATTAGACCAAAGTTTAACTGATCCTCAGTTGTGGATGTGTGTGGTGGTGAAAGTAGAGTATGATGCTGTAAAGAATAATTGCATAGGAACCCGGAATGTTAAGTTCATAAATAAAGCTAAATTGTACATATTAAATGAGCAGATGGCAAAAGTGAACACTGACTTCTTAGGAATCTGTGAACTAAAATGGACAAGAATAGGAGAATTTAATTCAGATGTCTGTTATATAAACTATTGTGGGAAAGAATCCCTTAGAAGAAAAGTAGTAGCCCTAACAGTAAACAAAAGAGTCCAAAATGCAGTACTTGGGTGAAATCTCAAAAATGACAATATGATTCATTTTGTTTCCAAGTCAAACCATTCAACATCACAGTAAGTCAAGTCTATGCCCCAACACTGATGCTGAAGAAGCTGAAGCTAACCAGTTATATGAAAACATACAACACTTTCTAGGACTAAGATCAAAAAAAATAATGTACTTTCCATCATAGGGAATTAGAATGCAAAAGTAGGAGACACTTGGAGTAACAGGCAAATTTAGCCTTGTAGTACAAAATGAAGCAGGCAAAGGCTAACAGTTTTGTCAAGATAACACAATGCTCATAGCAAACACATTTACAACAACACAAGAGATGATTCTACAAATGGACATCACCAGATGGTTAAAACTGAAATCAGACTGATTATATTATTTGTAGCTGAAGATGGATAAACACTATAATGTCAGCAAGCACAAGACCTGGAGCTAACTATAGTTCAGATCATGAACAACTTATTCCAAAATTCAAACATAAAGTAGGGAAAACCACTAGGCCATACAGGTACCTAAATAAAATCCCTTATGATTACACAGTCCTCAGCAGTGGCCACAGTACTAGAAAGGTTCAGCTTTCATTCCAGTGGCAAAGAAGGGGAATATCAAAGAATGTTCAAACTACTGCACAATTGCACTCATTTCACATGCTAGCAAAATTATGCTCAAAATCCTTCAAGCTCAGGTTCAACAGTGTGAACCAAGAACTTCCAGATAAAAAATCTGGATTTAGAAAAGACAGAGAAACCAGCGATAAAATTGCCAACATCCACTGGATTATACAAAAAGCAAGAGAATAGCAGAAAAAGATCAACTTCTACTTCAATGACTATGCTAAATCCTTCGACTGTGTGGATCACATCACACTGTGGAAAATTCTTAAAGAGATGGGAATGTCAGGCCACCTTACCTACCTCTTGTGAAACCTTTAAGCAGACAAAGAAGCAATAGTTAGAACTGGTCATAGAACAACAGTCATGGAACAACATGGTTCAAAATTGGGAAAAGAGTATGTCCAGGCTGTATGTTGTCACCCTGCTTACAGTGTACATCATGCAAAATGCCAGGCTGGATGAAGTCCAAGCTGGAATCAAGATGGCTGGGAGAAATATCAATAACCTCAGACATTCAGATGGCATCACCCTTATGGCAGAAAGCAAAGGGGAACTAAAGAACCTCTTAATGAAGGTGAAAGAGGAGAGTAAAAAATCTGGCTTAAAATTCAAAATTGATAAAACTAAGATCATGACATCCAATCTCACTACTTCATGGTAAATAGATTGGGAAACAATGGAAACAGTGACAGATTTTATTTTCTTAGGAGCCAAAATTGCAGTGGATGGACACTGCAACCATGAAATTAAAAGACACTTGCTCCTTGGAATAAAAGCTGAGATAAACCTAAACAGCATATTAAAAAGGAGACATCACTTTGCCAACAATGGTCCATACAGTTAAATATTTTTTTTCTAGTAGTTATACACAGATATGACAGTTGAACCATAAATAAATTTGAGCACTGAATAATCAATATTTTCAAACTGTGGATTTGAAGAAGACTCTTGAAAGCTCCTTGAACAACAAGTGGATCAAGCCAGTGAATCTTAAATGAAATCCACCCTGAATATTCATTGGAAGGATTGATGTTGAAGCTGAAACTTCAATACTTTGGCCACCTGATGCAAAGAGCTGACTCACTGGAAAAGACCCTGATGCTTGCAAGGATTGAAGGAAGGAGTAGAAGGGGACAACAGAGGTTAAGATGATTGGATGGCATCACTGGCTCAATGTTTGNTGAAGCTGAAACTTCAATACTTTGGCCACCTGATGCAAAGAGCTGACTCACTGGAAAAGACCCTGATGCTTGCAAGGATTGAAGGAAGGAGTAGAAGGGGACAACAGAGGTTAAGATGATTGGATGGCATCACTGGCTCAATGTTTGAACAAACTCCAGGAGATGGTGAAGGACAAGGAAGCTGGCATGCTGCTGTCCATGGGGTCCCAACAGGACAGAAAAGGCTGAGCAACTTAACTGAGCTGATGATTATACAATGGAGATGACAAATAGTTTCAAGGGAACAGATTGGGTAGACAGAGTTCCTGAGGAAATAAGAATAGAGGCTGCTAATATTGTACAAGACACAGTAACCAAAATCATCTCAAAGAAAAAGAAATGCAAGAAGGCAAATTAGCTGTCTGAGGAGACCTTAAAATAGCTGAGGAAAGAGAAGTGAAAGGCAAAGGAGAAAGGGAAAGATATCCCCAACTGAATTTCAGAGAATGGCAAGTGTAACAGGAAGACCTTAAATTGTCAAGAAGCATTTAACAGGAGGATTCCTGTGTGTGGTTTTGGATCTGTCAGGAATCCTCTGTTCCTTATTAATTGAATATTCAGGAATTAAGAGGAGAGGCAAGCCTCTTCCAGGGCTGAGTGAATCCAGGCATTTCCTTTGTTAGTTTTTAAATACGGTGATAAGTACCCTCTTCCTTCTTATGAATCATACGGTAAAAGTGATTGTTTACAACTCTCTCTCTTTCTTTAATATGCATCACCTATGTTTTGTAAGTCTGGAATTTTAATCTTTCTCTTTGCTGAGAATAACTACAGTATATATGCCCACACCATGTTGATTAAAACACCTTTGCTCCATCAGAGCTTTGGTCCCCGTGTCTCTCTCTCTCTTTCTCTCTCTCTTCTCTCTCTCTTTCTCTCTCTCTCCTGGCTAATTCTTTTGGAGTGCAGAGACCCGTCACACTCATTTTCCTACTCAGGCTTCTAAGACTCTCAGGTGAAGGCGCACTGCACCTTCACCCCCTAAAGAGGGTGCCAGGTGCCTTCGTGAGCGACACAAGCCCTGTGTCAAAGGGCTTTATTGGTTTTCTGTGTAAACCAATAAATATCTGCCTTTTTCTCTCTTTTACTTTCTTATCATCGACTCCAGACCACCAGGTTCTGGTCCATTAAAGGACCTCAACATTAAATGAACAATGCAAAGAAATAGAGGAAAACAATAGAATGGGAAATACTAGACATTTCTGCAAGAAAATTGGATATATCAAGGGAACATTTCATGCAATGGTGGGCATGCTGAAGGACAGAAATTGTATGGACCTAACAGGAGCAGAAAAAATTAAGAAGAGGTGGTAATAATACACAGAAAAACTGTACAAAAAAAGGTTTTAATAACCCAGATAACCATGATGATGTGGTCACTCATCTAGAATCAGACATCCCGGAGTGTCAACTCAAGTGTTTCTTAAGAAGCATTACAATGAACAAAGCTAGTGGTGGTGATGGAATTCCAGCTGAGCTTTTTAAAATCCTAAAAGATGATGCAGTTAAAATGCTACACTCAGTATGTCAGTGGAAAACTCAGCGGTGGCCACAGGACTGGAAAAGATCAATTTTCATTCCAATTCCAAAGAAGGGCAAAATGCCAAGAAATGTTCCAACTAAGGTAAAACTGTACTTATTTCACATACTAGCAAAGTTATGCTCAAAATCTTTAAAGCTTTCAAGAGTATAGGAACCAAGAACTTCCAGATGTGCAAACTGAGCTTAGAAAAGGCAGAGAAACCAGAGATCAAATTGCCAATATTTGTTAGGTTATAGTGGAAGCAAGGAAATTCCAGAAAAACATCTACTTCTGCTTCATGGACTATACTAAAGCCTTTGACTGTGTGGGTCACAACAAACTGTGCAAATTTTTAAAGCAATTGGAATACCAGACCACCTGACCTGCATCCTGAGAAATTGGTATGCAGGTCAAGAAGCAACAGTTAAAACTGGACATGGAACAAAGGACTGGTTCAAAATTGGAAAAATAGTATGACAAAGTTATATAGTATCAATCTTCATATTTAACATTTAAGCAGAATAAGTCATGCAAAATGCTATGTTGGATGAATCTCAAGCTTGCCTAGAAAAATCTCAACATCCTCAGATAACGCAGATAATACCACTCTAATGATAGGAATGCTGGGAGGGATTGGGGGCAGGAGGAGAAGGGGACGACCGAGGATGAGATGGCTGGATGGCATCACGGACTCAATGGACATGAGTCTGAGTGAACTCCGGGAGATGGTGATGGATAGGGAGGCCAGGCGTGCTGCGATTCATGGGGTCGCAAAGAGTCGGACACGACTGAGCGACTGAACTGAACTGAACTGAATGATAGGAAATGAAGAGGAACTAAAGAACCTCTTGATTGAAAGTGAAAGAGGCGAGTGAAAAAGCTGGCTTAAAACTCAACATTGAAAGAACTAAGATCATGACATCTGATAAATTCTTGGCAAATAAATGGGAAAAAGTAGAAGCAATGACAGGTTTTATTCCCTTTGGCTCCAAAATCACTCAGGTTGGTGTTTGCAGCCATGAAACTAAAAGACACTTGCTCCTTGGAGGAAAAGCTATGACAAACCTAGATAACATTAAAAAGCAGAGACATCACCTTCTATAATCAAAAAGTCCATATATTCAAGGTTATGGGTTTTCCAGTAGTCATGTATGGATGAGAGAGTTGGACCATGAAGATAGTTGAGTGCCCCAAAACTGATACTTTCAAATTGTAGTACTGGAGAACTCTCTTGAGTGTCTCTTGGATGGCAAGAAGATAAAACCAGTCAATCCTAAAGGAAATCAAACCTGAATATATATTGGAAGAAATGATGCTGAACCTCCAATAATCTGACCATATAATACAAACAGCTGACTCATTGGGAAAGACTCTGATGTTGGGAAAGGTTGAAGGCAAGAGGAGAATGGGGCATCAGGGGATCAGATGCTTAGATAGCATCACAACTCAAAGAATATGAATTTGAGCTAACTCTGTGAGACAGTGGAGGACAGAAGAGACTGGCAAGCTGCAGTCCATGGGGTCAAAAAGAGTCTGATAGAACTTATAAACTGAACAGCAGCAACAGCATACGATATGATCACCACAATAAGTATACTAAACTTCTGTGCTCATACAGATATTACAGTATTATTGGCCTTATGCTGGATGCTATATATCCATGGTTTATTTTAAGTTGGACGTTNTCGCATATTTATATCACAAATATATAGCCAGCAATTAAAATACCTAAAAAGAATGACAATTTTTATAGATTTAAC
Organism: Oreotragus oreotragus; assembly: GCA_006410675.1. NCBI lineage: Eukaryota > Metazoa > Chordata > Mammalia > Artiodactyla > Bovidae > Oreotragus > Oreotragus oreotragus. The sequence continues at coordinate 40,001 of SJYX01014029.1, read as the reverse complement.
TATCAGATCTGAAAGAATGATAAAAGTGGAGGTAGCACAAAGTAAGCTAAAACCTGAGGCAGTTAAGATATGAAGTAGTAGAAAATTCATAGTTAAACTGCCTGAAAAAAATTAATGAATGGAAGAAAAATCTGTATTAGGAACCATCAAAGTAGTATTGTTAGGAATGCAGCAGGAATTCTAAGAAACAATTCTTATTCCACATAGCTAATTTGAAAATACAATATGGACATGTGCCTAGAAAAATCTAATTTAATAAATCTGAATCAGGAAGGAAAGGATGACTTCAACTTCTATATCTGCCACAGAAATTGAACAAATATTTAAACATTCTCACTGAAAGAAAACAAACAGGCCCAAATATATTCAGAGGCAAATTTTAATGAAAGTCTGACTGATAGTTTCCATGTATATAATGTTTTTTTCAGAGAAGAGAAAGAGGGAACATTATCAATTATTGTTGTTAGTATGGTCTTATATTAAAACACTTTACTGTGGTATGACTGACATGGAAAACCTATACATATTTAACACATACAACGTAATGAGTTTTGAGATAAATAGACACAAATGAAACCAGCACCCATGCTTTTAACATATCCATCACCAACCGAAAGTTTCCTCCCACCCTCCTTTATAATTATTATTTTGTGATAAGAACACTTAATGTAAAGTCTTCCCCTTTGGCTATTTCTGAAATACACATTGCAGTATTCTTAAGAACAGGCTCTACTGCTCTGTGTACAGCAGACAGTACAGTAAGTAGAGAAAGTAGATCTCTGTGATTCATTCATCTTGCACAACTGAAGCTCTGAAGTCTGTAACAAATGTCTCCTCATTTGTCCATTCCTCCAAGTCCTGGCAACCATAATCTTATTCTCTGCTTCTTTGAGTTTTGACTATTTTCAGTTCAGTTCAGTTGCCCGGTCGTGCCCGACTCTGAGACCCCATGGTCACCAGGCTTCCCTGTCTATTTTAGGTTCCTCATATAAATGGGGTCATGTAGTATTTGTCCTTCCGTGCCTGGTTATTCCATTTAGCATAATGTCCTCCACGTTCCTCCATGTCATCTCAAGTGGCAGGATTTCCTTCTGTTTTAGGGCCAAATAATACATATACACCACCTTCTCTTTATTTATTTATCCAAGGATGGACATTTAGGCTGCTTCTTTTTTGCAGTGAACATAAGAGTTCTCTTCAGAATCCTGAATTAATTCCTTAAAATATAGATGCAGAAGTAGAATTTCTGGGTCCCTGGTAGTTCTGTTTTTACTTTTTAAGGAAACTTCATGTTTTCCTACTCCCTAGACTAATTTGCATCCCTACTAACAATGTTCAAAGGTTACTGTTTTCTCCCATGTCCTAACCAATAATGACAACCTTTCTCTCTCGCTCTCTTTTTTAATAACAGCCATCCTAACAGGTATGAGATGATACCTCATTATGGTTTTGATCAGCAATCAGTCATGGAAGAAGAGACATTATAACCAATGCCATGGAAATAATACAGATCACAAGGGACTGTCTGAATTATTATACACCAGCTAACTGGATAGCCTAGAAGAAAGGGGTAAATTGAGAGAAACAAGCAAACAACCTACCAAGACTGAATCAAGAAGAAGTAGAAGGCCTGAAAAAAGACCAGTAAAAAATATGGTTGAATTGGTAAAAAGAAAAAAGAGATAAAAATACCCTCCCCAAAAAGAAAAGCCAAGGGCCAGATGGCTTCACAGGTAAATTCTGCCAAACATTTAAAGACTTAATACAAATCTTTCTTAAAGTTTCTTTCTGAAAACAAGAAGAGGGAACACTTCCAAATTCAATTTATGAGTTCAGCACCACCCTCATGTCAAAGTCAGACAAAAACATCACATGAAAATTGCAGGCCTATACCCTTGATGAACACAGACATAAAAATCCTCAACAAAATATCAAACTAAATTCAATAGTAGATTAAAAGAATGATACATCATGACCAAGGATAATCTTGATTATAAAGCCAGTCCTGAATAACAAGATGAAGGAAGATATTACAGGCCAACCTCATTCATGAACATGTTGCAGATTTTTTTTTTTTAATTTGTGGAAATGAAGCCAACAGTGCCAATAAAATGTAATATAACTCAGTGGGGCTTAGCAAAGGAATGCAAAGTGAGTCTAAACTTAACATATCTTTTAAGGAAATTTAACCTATTAACAAAAATGAAGAAGAGTCACACAATTATCTCAAGAGAAGAAAGAAAGCATTTAGTGAAACAACATCTACTCATGATTAAAAGGAAAAACAAAATGAAAATCCTCTCATTAAGGTAAAAACAGAAAGGAATTTCTTAATCTGCTGAAAGTTAACATCAAAGACAAACCTATAGCAAACTTACATTTGTTTCATTCTATTAAATGTGATATATCATTTATTATAAGATGCACCACACAGAAAAAAATGTTACCAATTCAATTATGGTAATCACTGATTTTTAGGTTTATGACACTAAGAATAGTGTAAATGTGAAAACGCACATACTTGAGAATTCAAAATATGGTTAAATGTGAAATATTCAAAGCTGTCTCTTAAAAATTAGAGCTATGATAAGTATCCCTAACACTACGACTTTTATTCTCATCCCAGTAAAGGTCTTGGTATTGGGTTGAAGCAGTCCAGTGGTTAGGACTACATGCTGTCACTGCTGAGGGCAGAGGTTCAGTACTCAGTGGGGAATTCAGATCCTGCCACAAGCCATGCAGCACAGCAAATAAAAATAGTAATTCATTCATTCATTAAAAAAAATTTCATTTCCACCTGGGACCTCCGAATATGACCCTATTTGGAAACAGAGTCTTTGTATGTATAATTAACTATGGATTCTGATCAGAAATCATTCTGGATTTAGAATATCCCCTAATTCCAAGAACTGAACAGAGAGGAAATACCAAGGGAAGGCAGATATTCTGCCACCAAAGCGTGTTAACACCATTAGATGTTGGCAAACCAAGGGATCATTCTTCTCTAGAGTTTTCAGAGAGATCAAGACTCTACACATACTTATGCACTTCAGACAGTAAGAAAACAAATTTCTGCTGTTTTAAGCCACTCAGATTGTGCTATTTGTTATGGCCCATGCAGGTAACTAATGCAATCCTTTAATACAATTGCAATAAGACAAGAAAATAAATAATCAAGAGAGAGATCATTATTATTCACAAATCATGACTGTATGGAAAACATAAAAGTATAGGGAAATTATTTTATTTAGTGAGTTTGGTAGCATTGCTGGAGATAAAATTAATATACCAAAATCAATTATATTGNAAGAAAATAAATAATCAAGAGAGAGATCATTATTATTCACAAATCATGACTGTATGGAAAACATAAAAGTATAGGGAAATTATTTTATTTAGTGAGTTTGGTAGCATTGCTGGAGATAAAATTAATATACCAAAATCAATTATATTGGGATGCCAAAATGTTTGTTCAGGTTTTTCTGTAACATCTTATGGAAACACCCCAACAAACTTTTTGGCCAACCCAATGTATTTATAAAAAGCCACAAAATATTAGAAGGTATATTTTCTAACATATTTTAAAATGATACCATTTGTAATAACAATAAAGTTATAAACCACTTAGGAATATAAAATATATATAAGAAAATATTTTGAGAAAATTATAAATCTTTACTCAAAACTTGAATAACTAGTTAAGTAAACCATGCTGATATCATAAGACACATTACTGAAAATATCAAAACTATTCCTCATAAGTGATAAGTGAATTAAATTATAGTAAAAATTTTATTAATATTCTTTGTAAAACTTGACCTACTGATTCTACAATTTACATGGAAGAGCAAAGGTCCAAAAACAGCCATGTTATTTCTGAAAAAGAATGTTGGTTCAGAAGACAAGAGGCTCATTTTAGCTTCTATTAAGACTTTATTATAAAACCATAGTAATGTAGACAGTGTAGAATCAGCACAGGGATAGACTAATAGACCAGCAGAACAGAATTAGAGAACCCAGAAATAGATCCACGCATGTAAACAAATAATGTGCAAAATTGAGTGCAAGCATTTAAAAAGAATTATAGTAATCTAGAACTGCTACAACATCCAAATTCATGATTTCATAAGTATAGGTCCATAATAGATTAGACTGGATATTAAAATAAAATGAACAGAAAACTGGTCCCTCACTATTTCTTGAGTATTGGCTTAAAGAAAAAAATTAAAAGTATACTATAATCCTGCATTATTGGGCAAAAAGACATCTCCTAGATACAACAAAATAGAATGTTGCAAATCAAAATGAGCAAAGCTGGACAAAAACCAGAGCAGTTTCAAATAACTGGGTCAGTGCAGAGAAAGATTCAGAGGTCCTAGTGGATTGCAAGTGAGTGANATTTTTTTTTTTTAATTTGTGGAAATGAAGCCAACAGTGCCAATAAAATGTAATATAACTCAGTGGGGCTTAGCAAAGGAATGCAAAGTGAGTCTAAACTTAACATATCTTTTAAGGAAATTTAACCTATTAACAAAAATGAAGAAGAGTCACACAATTATCTCAAGAGAAGAAAGAAAGCATTTAGTGAAACAACATCTACTCATGATTAAAAGGAAAAACAAAATGAAAATCCTCTCATTAAGGTAAAAACAGAAAGGAATTTCTTAATCTGCTGAAAGTTAACATCAAAGACAAACCTATAGCAAACTTACATTTGTTTCATTCTATTAAATGTGATATATCATTTATTATAAGATGCACCACACAGAAAAAAATGTTACCAATTCAATTATGGTAATCACTGATTTTTAGGTTTATGACACTAAGAATAGTGTAAATGTGAAAACGCACATACTTGAGAATTCAAAATATGGTTAAATGTGAAATATTCAAAGCTGTCTCTTAAAAATTAGAGCTATGATAAGTATCCCTAACACTACGACTTTTATTCTCATCCCAGTAAAGGTCTTGGTATTGGGTTGAAGCAGTCCAGTGGTTAGGACTACATGCTGTCACTGCTGAGGGCAGAGGTTCAGTACTCAGTGGGGAATTCAGATCCTGCCACAAGCCATGCAGCACAGCAAATAAAAATAGTAATTCATTCATTCATTAAAAAAAATTTCATTTCCACCTGGGACCTCCGAATATGACCCTATTTGGAAACAGAGTCTTTGTATGTATAATTAACTATGGATTCTGATCAGAAATCATTCTGGATTTAGAATATCCCCTAATTCCAAGAACTGAACAGAGAGGAAATACCAAGGGAAGGCAGATATTCTGCCACCAAAGCGTGTTAACACCATTAGATGTTGGCAAACCAAGGGATCATTCTTCTCTAGAGTTTTCAGAGAGATCAAGACTCTACACATACTTATGCACTTCAGACAGTAAGAAAACAAATTTCTGCTGTTTTAAGCCACTCAGATTGTGCTATTTGTTATGGCCCATGCAGGTAACTAATGCAATCCTTTAATACAATTGCAATAAGACAAGAAAATAAATAATCAAGAGAGAGATCATTATTATTCACAAATCATGACTGTATGGAAAACATAAAAGTATAGGGAAATTATTTTATTTAGTGAGTTTGGTAGCATTGCTGGAGATAAAATTAATATACCAAAATCAATTATATTGGGATGCCAAAATGTTTGTTCAGGTTTTTCTGTAACATCTTATGGAAACACCCCAACAAACTTTTTGGCCAACCCAATGTATTTATAAAAAGCCACAAAATATTAGAAGGTATATTTTCTAACATATTTTAAAATGATACCATTTGTAATAACAATAAAGTTATAAACCACTTAGGAATATAAAATATATATAAGAAAATATTTTGAGAAAATTATAAATCTTTACTCAAAACTTGAATAACTAGTTAAGTAAACCATGCTGATATCATAAGACACATTACTGAAAATATCAAAACTATTCCTCATAAGTGATAAGTGAATTAAATTATAGTAAAAATTTTATTAATATTCTTTGTAAAACTTGACCTACTGATTCTACAATTTACATGGAAGAGCAAAGGTCCAAAAACAGCCATGTTATTTCTGAAAAAGAATGTTGGTTCAGAAGACAAGAGGCTCATTTTAGCTTCTATTAAGACTTTATTATAAAACCATAGTAATGTAGACAGTGTAGAATCAGCACAGGGATAGACTAATAGAACAGCAGAACAGAATTAGAGAACCCAGAAATAGATCCATGCATGTAAACAAATAATGTGCAAAATTGAGTGCAAGCATTTAAAAAGAATTATAGTAATCTAGAACTGCTACAACATCCAAATTCATGATTTCATAAGTATAGGTCCATAATAGATTAGACTGGATATTAAAATAAAATGAACAGAAAACTGGTCCCTCACTATTTCTTGAGTATTGGCTTAAAGAAAAAAATTAAAAGTATACTATAATCCTGCATTATTGGGCAAAAAGACATCTCCTAGATACAACAAAATAGAATGTTGCAAATCAAAATGAGCAAAGCTGGACAAAAACCAGAGCAGTTTCAAATAACTGGGTCAGTGCAGAGAAAGATTCAGAGGTCCTAGTGGATTGCAAGTGAGTGAAGTCACTCAGTCGTGTCCGACTCTTTGTGACCCCATGGACTGTAGCCTACCAAGCTCCTCTGTCCATGGGATACTCCAGGCAAGAATACTGGAGTGGGTTGCCATTTCCTGACCAGACTTGGATCTGTGCCCTGACAATTTACCCATGATCCCATGATGTGAAATACCAACATGGAGTCATGGATGCTCGGAGCTCCCACTAGGGGAAAATGAGTTACCATTCTGCAACAATCCCTTGGACACACAAACCATCTGTTTGCACAGCTACAGAGAAATCAGAGTCTATTCATAGATTCCTAAAGTCTTAAAGCTGGAGGGCATCCCAGGAGCCAGAAAGGTTTATCTTAAAAAACAAAACAAAAAACAGCAGAGAGACAAACACTGTGTAGTTGGAAAACTAACCCCAAGATGCCCAATGGCCTGGTGACATTAGGGTATCAGTTTTCTAAGACATTAATAGGCTTCCGCTTGCGGCTTGAAGAAAATCTTACAAAGTAGGAAGCCCCATTTGCCCCACAGGAAACAAAAATTTCAGTTGTCATAAAAGACACAGAATCATACTTAGCAGAACCATCAAATCTTAGGGGATTGTCCCAGAAACTGGGGAAAAAAATACCACCAACCCTCATCCATATGGACTTCCTATCATCAAGTTCAATGTAAATACTGAGTGAAGAAGTATTTGAGGTGATGAACGAGGATGGTTAAGTCTACTTTAGGTCCATCCAACTAAATCATCTTGTCTTATAAAATTCAACAACATGAGTTGAAAAGACTTGTGCCCACATGGACTCAGACTATTTCTTTGATCAATTATGGGTCCTTCCTTATCTCTTTCCTGTGTTTGCAGTTAGAAGATTGACCAAGGAAACCATGAAACCAAGCCTAGCAAAGCCACATTTCTGATAGAAGGCATTCTCTAAAGCGTAAACTATGAACATCAATAGCAAATGTATTTAACCTACTCCAGTATTCTAGGGCTTTCCTTGGGGCTCAGCTGGTAAACAACCTGCCTGCAATGTGGGAGACCTGGGTTGGGAAGACCCTCTGGAGAAGGGAAAGGCTACCCACTTCCATGTTCTTGCCTGGAGAATTCCATGGATCGTATAGTCCATGGGGTAGCAAAGAGTTGGACACAACTAAGCAACTTTCACTTTTTAACTGGTGTGACATCTTTAAAATCTATTTTACATATTTTAAAAATCCATTTGATCTTCACATATATACCATGAAAGATTATCATTTATGTTTTACAGGTGAGAAAACTGATGTTCATAGATAATAACTGCTTATCTAGGATTTGAGCTTAGAAATCTCATCCCAAATTGAGAGTACTTGCTACTATGACATATACTCTAATATTATAAAATCTCAGAAGCAATTCATCAGAATAAAACTTATAAACCATAATGATTTAGGTATTGTGATGGAGGGACTGGAGTCAGAAAAACAAAGGTTTATAATACAGAACATGCTTATACAAGTAAGTATTTCTGGAACGCTGGGATGTGCTTAGTCTCTCACATTTGTGGTTGGTTCAAACATACTGTAAGAAAAAAGGAGCACAAATTCTTACTATTTATTTACTACAGTCCTGGAAGATACAGTTAGTAGGTAGGAACCAAAGAGTAATGCTGATGTGGGCATTAGAAATTATATGAGACTAAGAGAAATGTCTTGGAGTGAATAGACAATAGAAAAAGGAATTTGTTTCTTTCTCTTTTTTTTTTGCCTTTTTCCCACACCCTTGACCATGTGACTGGACTTTCATCCCACAAGAGTGGGAATGAATTCCCGTACCCCTTGACTTTCAACTTGGCTTCATGACTCGCTTCTGCCAAGAGATATCAGAAGATGAGATTTAAGCAGAGATTTGCTATGTGCAGTGAGGCTGTGTAACAGCAGAAACACAGGAGGAACTCAAGATGATCTTTCAACAGGTAGCAAATGACCCTTCAGACTGATTAAAACAAAAACAAAACCACACACCTTATTTGAAACAAATAAGAATAATAATCCAAATATTTTAGAAAGGGAGCATTCTCTAGAACTGCATGCTGTTTGGAAACTAAATTTTCCTAACAGATTCCACGAGTCCTGAAAGTTAATTAGAACCTTAAAATTAGCTACAGAAATGTAGTTTGAGGGCAAATTTAAAAAAAAAATGAATGAAAATAACATGACAACCTTCCAAAACTTTCAGCAAACAAATTTTTGCATCTTGGAAGTTATACTTGCTTTCAAGATTCTTTGGACTGTTTAAATATGTAAACCTCATCTCTGCTCGCTTGCTCCCTGAGCAAGTCTAAAACCAAATAAATTGCTCTGAATGTTTACCACCACCAATGATAAAAAAGTATGTGTGTATAGAATCATTCAATTTAATTGGTATATGATGCACACTGTATGATAGTGAGAGATGATTAAAGTCTTTCTATTTCCTGTGTATCACAAACATTGCTTTGATGAGTAGCCTTGTACAAGGAATGTACAATAGTTTATGTATGCACACACACACACACACACACACACAAAAAAAATCATGGAGCAATTCTGAGCCCAACCCACAGTAAGAAGCCAACCATCAGAACCTGCCCCATTGAATCCAGCCTAGATTAGACAGTTAAAGTCACCTGAGCCAAGGGATGATATGTTATACAGCATTACTGTGGTAAGAGCTATCTGATATAAGCGATGAGAGAAGGCAACCAGCTTAGGCAAAAGTTTAAAGCACACAGGCTCAGACATTGCTGTCAGAAATGTAAAATGGGTACAGACACTCTGAAAAAGAGCTTAGAAATTGTTGTAAGAGATTAAATATGCAACTACTATATAATCTAGAAATTGAACTCCTTGCGTTTATCTAGAGAAATGAAAACTTATGTTTACACAAAAATCCATACACAAATTAATCTAGCTGCTTTACTCGCAATAACCCCAATCTGGAAAGAACCTGGATGTCATTCAATGGGTGGCTGGTTAAACCACGGTACATCAACACAAGGGAATACTATTTATCAATAAAAAGGAATAAGCTATAGATATACACAATAAATCAGATGAAATTTCAAGAAATTACATTAAGGAGATTTCAAAGAGATCTCAAGAGCTGATCTCAAAAAAGTTACATATGATATGATTCAACTTATGTAACACTTTGAAATGACAAAATTTAGAGAAATGAACAGATATTTATCAATAAAAAGGAATAAGCTATAGATATACACAATAAATCAGATGAAATTTCAAGAAATTACATTAAGGAGATTTCAAAGAGATCTCAAGAGCTGATCTCAAAAAAGTTACATATGATATGATTCAACTTATGTAACACTTTGAAATGACAAAATTTAGAGAAATGAACAGGTAAGTGGTTGGCAGGGTCAGCAATGGGTGGGGAAACAGAAGGGAGAGGTGGGTGCGGCTAATTAAGGACAATGCAAGGGATCCTTGTGTTGATGAAGCTGTTCCACAATGTAACCGTATCACTTATCCTGGCTGTGATAGTCTTATAGTTTTATAGGATGTGACCATTGGGGGAAACTGGGTGATCAACTGCAGGCTGATCGACAGTTAACTCAAAATATAGACCTGAATTTTTCAAGAGTTCACAAGTATACCAGCCTCAGGAATAACAGAATCTAGAGATTCAATGAATACAATAGAAAGACCGTCTCTCACCTCTGCTTCTGCATTCATTCTAAAGCAAAATGATAATTCAGTTCTCCTTTGCATTTCCCTGGTCCCCTGGTGGCTCGGACAATAAAGAGTCTGCCTGTAATGCAGGAGACCCGGGTTTGATCCCTGGGTCGGGAAGACCCCTGGAGAAGGAAATGACAACCCACTCCTATTCTTGCCTAGAAAATCCCATGGATGGAGGAGCCTGGAAGGCTACATGCCAGGGAATCACAAAGAGTCAGACAAAACTGAGCAACTTCACTTTCCCTTTGCATTGCCCTGGGCTCCATAGATTTAGAACCCCAATCTGTATGGACAGACCTCAAAACTCCGAACACTTTCCATGTTCTTTTCATCTAAGTTCAGGATGGCTTAAGGGCATGGCATTAAGGGGCACTGAGGCATGACTAGGGAGGAGGTCATGACATTTACCAGACCCGTCTTTCAAAATTCATTCATTCGTGAATATTAAGCAACTTTATCATCCAATCAATAGTTTTCTTTAAATCACTTCACTAACAGCCAGAAATTTTTCCAAAAGAAAACTTTACAACCAGAATCAATGGACCACAAATAGATAACTATAAAAGCAAACAAAATGAAAATTTACTAACTTGATCAATGCCTTGTTAAAAGCTTTTGTCTACTGAAGAGTTGGAACTTGAGCTATGTTCTTTTGACAAAAAGGAGGGATTCACCAGTGTCAAAGGTGTTTAAAACAGACTAGCATTGGTCAGAACTTGATCTCTGGAAGCAATTAGAAATAGTGAAAGAAAACTGGAAAAACAAAGATATTACAGAGTGACACAGGACACAGCATTATACATTTCTGTTTCTACAAATATCTTAAGTAGTATCATCCATAGCAACGCTCAAATTTCTACAAGCTAGGCTTCAACAATACATGAAACTAGAACTTCCAGATGTACGAAGTGGATTTTAGAAAAGCCATTGGAATCAGAGATCAAATTGTCAACATTCACTGGATCACAGAAAAACCAAGAGAATTCCAGAAAAACATCTACCTCTGCGTCTTTGACTATATATGATAAAGCCTTTGACTACTTGAACCACAGGAAACTGGAAAATTCTTAAAGAGGTGAGAATACCAGACCATCATACCTACCTCCTGAGAAACCTCTTTGCAGGTCAAGAAGCAATAGTTTAAACCAGATATGGAACAACAGACTGGTTCCAAATTGGAAAAAGAGTACATCAAGGCTGTATATCATCACCCTGCTTATTTAATTTATATGCAGAGCACATCATGCAAGATGGCAGGCTGAATGAATCATAAGCTGTAATCAATATTACCAGGAGAAATATCAGCAGTCTCAGATATGAAGATGATACCATCCAAATGGCAGAAAGAGAAGAAGAACAAGAGCCTCTTGACGAAGATGAAAGAGGAGAGTAAAAATCTGGCTTAAAACTCAACATTCAAAAAACTAAGATTCTGGCATCTGTCCCATCATTCATGGCAAACAGATGGGAAAAATTGGAAACAGTGGCATATTTTATTTTCTTGGGCTCCTAAAGAGCCTCTTGACGAAGATGAAAGAGGAGAGTAAAAATCTGGCTTAAAACTCAACATTCAAAAAACTAAGATTCTGGCATCTGTCCCATCATTCATGGCAAACAGATGGGAAAAATTGGAAACAGTGGCATATTTTATTTTCTTGGGCTCCTAAATCACTAAGGATGGTGCCTGCAGCCACGAAATTAAAAGACACTTGCTCCTTGGAAGAAAGGCTATACCAAACTTAGACAGCATATTAAAAAGCAAAGACATTACTTTGCTGACAAAGGTCCATATAGTCAAAGCTATGGTTTTTCCAGTGGTCATGTATGGATCTGAAAGTTGGACCATAAAGAAGGCTGAACACCAAAGAACTGATGCTTTCAAACTGTGGTGTTGGATAACACTCTTGAGAATCCCTTGGACAGAAAGGAGATCCAACCAGTCCATCCTAAAGGAAATCAACTCTGAATATTCATTAGAATGATGGATGTTGAAGCTGAAGGTCCAATGCTTTGGCCACCTGATGCAAAGAGTCAACTCATTGGAAAAGACTCTGATACAGGGGAAGATGGAGGACAGGAGGAGAAGGGGACAACAGAGGATGAGATGGTTGGATCACATCACCAACTAAATGGACATGAGTTTGAGCAAACTCCAAGAGATAGTGAAGGATAGGGAAGCCTGGAGTGCTGCAGTCCGTGAGGTCACAGAGTCAGACATGATTTAACAAATGAATAACAACAAAAGGGTAATGTTGTTAAATTATTTTCATCACATCCATAGGTAAAAATCACACTGTGCATTCAAGATAATGCCCCATAAAACTAAATGGAAAAAGGAAAATCCCAGATCACTCTTCCAGACAGATGAGACATTGATCCCTCTTCTCCAAGATAATTTTTGCAATATAAGTACAGGATTTATTTTCTGTGTTTTCTGAGAATTTTTATTTCTCTTAGTTTTTTTTTAAATCAAAGGTTGATAATTGTTAAACCAAATGTTTAATCTTACCTATGGAAGAATAACTGAGAAATATTTACATATCCAAAATTCTTAAGGCCAAATCATACTAACTAGAGATGATCCATAGTTCAGTTTTATTTTATAAACATTCAGCAATACCTTCCTGATCCAGAGGTGAGAGCTTTATGTCCATATATCCCTGTACATCTACTTCTGAACCCTGCTACTTATCTTTCCATATCTCTCAAAAGGAGGTGATCAAACAACACTTAAAGGAAAACCTCTCAGGGAAAGCTTCATGGTGAGGGGTGGGGTATGGGTAGAGGCTGGTAACTGATCAGGGCCTTGAAAGACAGTTACTACCTGACAATGTGAACATATCTGTAAAGGACATGAACAAAACCAGAGATGGAAAGGTACAAGGCATAAGGTGGGGAAGGATCTGGGGACAGACGGCATGAATGCCCTGCAAAGAAGAGTGAAGACCGCACAACAGGCAATAGGAAGGCAAGTGTCACTTTCTGAGTGCTTGTATGCTGGGGGCCTTCCAACAGGCAACTTAATAGCTCATGAGCAAGACCATCAGAATACTGATTCCCCATCTCTGCATCAAGAGACAGGTTGGGAGGTGCTCAATCAGCTGCTGATGGCAAGACCTACTGTCACTTAGAATCAAGACCCAAAAATAAATTAATTAAAAGTTAGATTTTCTTTCTTGCTTTCCATCTTTCTACTGTTTGGTGTATTTATGAAACACAATAAAATTAAAAATAAAAAATGTCAGGGATTTACAACCTGTAATCCTTCTGCATCTTATCCCTCTGCTTTCAAATGAGGACAGAAATAGTACCAGCCACCCATGCTTTTATGGGGAATGGGAGTAACAGTAAATTTTTTGCTGTTGTTTTTTATTCGCTATGTTGTGTCCAGCTCTTTGCGACCCCATGGACTGCAGCACCCCAGGCTTCCCTGTCCTTCACCATCTCCTGGAGCTTGCTCAGACTCATGTCCCTTGGCTTGATGATGCCATCCAACTATCTCATTCTCTGTCGTCCCCTTCTCCTCCTGCCCTCAATCTTTCCCAGCATCAGGGTCTTTTCCAGTGAGTTGACTCATGGCATCAGGTGACTAATACACAGTGAAAATAGAACAGCGTCTGACCCATAGGAAGCTCCTCTCGGTTATAAATGTATTAGTTAATCACATTGAGATAACAAAAGAGAGAGAGGAGTTTACTGCTCTCCTTGACCTGGATTTGATTCCACGTTCCCTTCTTCTTTATCCCTGCCACATAGCAAATACCATATTTTCATGTCATTTCTCCATGTTTGTTTAACTTTTCAAGGCCATTGTGAGAAGCCATAAGAAAGGCCTTTATTCTCTGTAACCCAAGGGCTGAGTATCAGAGCAGATAACCAGAGAGGCTTACTGCATGCTTGTTAACCACTCCTTTACAATAGCAGTGCCGTCTCAACAATTATTCTCTACCCTCATCCAGACTAGAGATATTGTGAAATAAATTTTAGCATCCCTCCTTGAAGGCCTGCTAGTCTTCCTCCTTAAAAAACTTTCATGATTTAGAAACAAAAGCAAAAGGAAACAAATGGCACTACATCAAACTAAAAAGCTTTTGCATGATAATGGTAACTGTACCACCAAAGTGAAAGGCAGCTTACTGAATGGGATAATGTATTTACAAATGATGTATTTGATAACAGATTAATACCAAAAAAGCACAAGGAATTCATTTGACTCAACATCATAAGGAAGCTCAATTACAATATGAGCAGAGGATCTAAAGAGAAATTTTTTCTAAAGAAGACATACAGATGTCCAACAGGCACATGAAGAGATGCTCAACATGACTGATTCATCATCAAGGAATTGCAAATCAAAACCACAGTGAGATATCATTTCATATTTGTATAACATCTCACATTCAGATCGTCACTTAGTCATGTCTGACTCTTTGAGACCCCATGGACTGCAGCACTCCAGGCTTCCCAGTCTATCACCAACTCCTGGAGTTTACTCAAACTCATGTCCGTTGAATCAGTGATGCCATCCAAACATTTCATCCTCTGTCATCCTCTTCTTCACCAACCTTCAATCTTTCCCAGTATCAGGACCTTTTCCAGTGAGTCAGTTCTTTACATCAGGTGGCCAAAGTATAGTAGTTCCAGCTTCAGCATCAGTCATTCCAATGAATATTCAGGACTGATGTCCTTTAGGATGGACAGGTTGGTTCTCCTTGCAGTCCAAGGGACTCTAAAGAGTCTTCTCCAACACCACAGTTCAAATGCATCAATTCTTAGGTGCTCAGTTCAGTTGCTCAGTCATGTCCGACTCTTTGCGACCCTATGAATTGCAGCACGCCAGGCCTCCCTGTCCATCACCAACTCATGGAGTTCACTTAGAGTCACGTTCATCGAGTCTGTGATACCATCCACCCATCTCATCCTCACTCGTCCCCTTCTCCTCCTGCCCCCAATCCCTCCCAGCATCAGAGTCTTTTCCAATGAGTCAACTCTTCGCATGAGGTGGCCAGAGTACTGGAGTTTCAACTTTAGCATCATTTCTTCCAAAGAAATCCCAGGGCTTATCTCCTTCCTAATGGACTGGTTGGATCTCCTTGCAGTCTAAGGGACTCTCAAGAGTTTTCTCCAACACCACAGTTCAAACGCATCAATTCTTCAGCACTCAGCTTTCTTCACAGTCCAACTCTCACATCCACAGGAAAAACCATAGCCTTGACTAGACGGATCTTAGTCGACAAAGTAATGTCTCTGCTTTTGAATGTGCTATCTAGGTTGGTCATAA
>SJYX01014029.1:6778-22519 GCA_006410675.1 Oreotragus oreotragus | reverse complement strand
TTGAATGCAGCACTTTCACAGCATCATCTTTCAGGATTTGAAACAGCTCAACTGGAACTTCATCACCTCCACTAGCTTTGTTCGTAGTAATGCTTTCTAAGGCCCACTTGATCACATTCCAAGATGTCTGGCTCTAGATGAGTGATCACACCATCATGATTATCTGGGTTGTGAAGATCTTTTTTGTACAGTTCTTCCATGTATTCCTGCCACCTCTTCTTAATATCTTCTGCTTCTGTTAGGTCCATACCATTTCTGTCCTTTATCGAGCCCACCTTTGCGTGAAATGTTCCCTTGGTATCTCTAATTTTCTTGAAGAGATCTCTAGTCTTTTCCATTCTGTTGTTTTCCTCTATTTCTTTGCATTGATCACTAAAGAAGGCTTTATCTCTTCTTGCTATTCTTTGGAACTCTGCATTCAGATGCCTATATCTTTCCTTTTCTCCTTTGCTTTTTGCCTCTCAGTTTTCTTTCTAATCCAAATCTCACATCCATACTTGACTACTGGAAAAACCATAGCTTTTACTAGATGGACCATTGTTGGCCAAGTAATGTTTCTGCTTTTTAATATGCTGTCTAGGTTCGCCATAACTTTTCTTCCAAGGAGCAAGGATCTTTTAATTTCACGGCTGCAGTCACCATCTGCACTGATTTTGGAGCCCCCCAAAATAAAGTCTGTCACTGTCTCTATTGTTTCCCCATCTATTTGCCATGAAGTGATGGGACCGGATGCCATGATCTTCGTTTTCTGAATGTTGAGCTTTAAGCCAATTTTTCACTCTCCTCTTTCACTTTCATCAAGAGGCTTTTTAGTTCCTCTTCACTTTCTGCCATAAGGATGGTGTCATCTGCATATCTGAGGTTATTGATATTTCTGCTGGCAATTTTGATTCCAGCTTGTGCTTATTCCAGCCCAGCGTTTCTCATGATGTACTCTGCATAGAAGTTAAATAAGCAGGGTGACAATATACAGCCTTGACGTACTCCTTTCCCGATTTGGAACCAGTCTCTTGTTTCATGTCCAGTTCTAACTGTTGCTTCCTGACCTGCATACAGATTTCTCAGGAGGCAGGTCAAGTAGCCTGGTATTCCCATCTCTGTAAGAAATTTCCAGAGTTTGTTGTGGTCCACACATTCAAAGGCTTTGGCATAGTCAATAAAGCAGAAGTAGATGTTTTCCTGCAACCCTTTTGCTTTTCCAATGATCCAACTTTATAACTGTGAGTTCGTTCTTTCAGATAGATTCATTGTGTCATAGTTTAAATTCCATATGTAAGTGACATATGGTATCTGTCTTTCTCTGACTTACTTCACTTAGTATGATAATCCCTAGGTCCATCTATGTAGCTGCAAATGGCATTATTTCATTCTTTTTCACGACTGAGTAGTGTTCTGCTGTGTGTATATATACCACACCCTCTGTATCCATTCACCTGTCAGTGGACGTTTGGTTGTTTCCATGACCTGGCTATTGTCAATAGTGCTGCTGTGAAAAGAGGAGTGCATGTATCTTTTCAAATTATAGTTTTGTCCAGAGAGATGAACTGATGTGATCCGGACGTATCCCATGTTCTTGATCGTATGTGCTTATACAATTTAAGTTTCCTTATTGAAGCCATATCATGCAGTAACTTTACACCCTATTTCTCCTGAATCTTACTGAAAGATACTGCTTTGAAGCAGTAGCCTTCCTGTCTCATTCACACTGTTTTATACTATTAGAGAAGCTTTATATTCAGAGGAAGCCTTCAGCTATGGAAGGCAGTCCACCGTTCTAAGCTGTTGCAGTCTTTTTGTCCTGCTTTTGTCATTCAGATACTCACTATGCCTTTCAGCACCACACCTTCTGCCTTGCTGATGAAAATGCCTTCTGGCTGATGGAAATGAGCGGCAGATGGAGCACCACAGGACATCCCTGGAGACCCACTTTTCTCAGGTGCAGCACCAAGTCTCAACACCTTATTTTACAAATGAGTAAACAGATCTACAGAGTTAAGATGTCTATTTCATACTCCCCATGGCTAGTGGGTGAGTGAGCCAGAACCCTTTCCTTTATTACAGAAATAGATTTTTAAAATAAAGCTGTAAAAGTGCCAAGTCAGCATTCCTTTCTTGGGAATATCATCTAATAGAAAAAGCGTCCAGTAGTCAGGGTGAGCGTAGGCATCATGACACACGCCAGGACAGAGGCAAAGAGGCACAGGTAATGGGCTCCTTGCTCTCAGAGATGGCATCACACAGTTTGGTTTGGATGGTTCTTAACAAGCCAAGATGATGATCTTTAATAATTAAAGTGCCAAGAGTTGCCAAGAGGGAGAGAATGTCCCTCCCAAGGACTGCTGCCTACTGGCCTCTTCCCAGAATGAAGCACTACGGGGTGAGCAAGCAGCAGATTAAACAGCAGGGCTTGCAAACTGTGTGAGTGCAGCCCAGCTCCGCCCTGGCCCTTTATAGACACTGCTTATCATATGATCTTTGCAATAAAGATATTTCAGGTGAGGAACGGACAGGCTTGGTCTACAGACGCTTTCATTGTAGACATGTGGGTTATCTTTGCCAGAGGTACAGAGCCACAGGTTCATCATGAACACTAATGCTAACCCTAACCCTCAGCCTACAGAAAGACAACTTGGGGCAAAACTGCTAAAATACTGACTAAGCCACAGAGTGGTGTCTTTTTTGGGGAGCTCTGTGACTTGATAATCAAGTGTATATGGGAAGCACGGGCTTCCCAGGTGGTGCTAGTGGTAAAGAACCCACCTGCCAATGCAGGTAGACGCAAGAGATGCAAGTTTGATCCCTGGGTTGAGAAGGTCCCTTGGAGGAGGGCATGGCAACCCATTCCAGTGTTTTTGCCTGGAGAATTCCATGAACAGAGGAGCCTGGTGGGCTACAGTCCATGGGGTCACAAAGAGTCAGGTATGACTGAAGCGACTTAGCATGCACGCTTGCACGCACCCATGAGAGAGATGCCATTTACCAAGATTTCACATGAGCCACAACTCTGCTAATTCAAAAGTAACCTTTGTTATTAAATAGTAATTGCATAATAATAGTAAGAATTAATATATAGGAAAGAAATATGTTTATTTTTCTGTGAGCATAAATCTGCAACCATATCACTGGTTTGTTCTCCTAAATCTGTTTCTGCTGTTTTGTTTCATTTTAGAATTATCTCTTGTATTATGCAATATGCTTGCTTCTCTGGTAATATCATGGCACATCATTACTGGCTTATCAAATCCAAATTCCAAGCCAGGCTTACTAACTCTATAGAGGTATTTTCTAGTGTTAAAATTAATGCTACTGCATAGATGACATAGTTATTTCATATAATATAGACCATTGTACTTTAATAGTCACTGATGTTGTAACTTAAGTATCATATCACTTGCAGAATAGTTGGTGCCCATAAGCTACCAGAATATAAAAAATTCCAACAGGGAAGAATACATTCTTTCCATTTCAATAGCACAAGCAGTGCAGCCACTAGATAAGAACATTAGCAAAGATTATACTTTCTGTGGTTTGATAGCTTGGAAGTTTGGGGATTATGTTTTTAAAAATTAGGGATATAGCTCCAAAAGTCTGCAAGCAATAAATGCTGGANTGGGAGGTGGGGGGGGGGGTTCATGTTTGGGAGTTCATGTACACCCATGACGGACTCACATCAATGTATGCCAAAACCAATACAGTACTATAAAGTAAAATAAAGTAAAATAAAAAGAAGAATAAAAATTAGGGATATATCTCATTTCAAATTTGGGGCACAGAGAGCTTTTGTAAATATTTGGAATTAAGCTAATTTTGAATATGTATCATTCAAATCTTCATGAATAGCAATCCCACTATAATGAGATTTGGGGCTGAAAGACATTTTATAAATCCAACTATTTGGAATGATCTACTGAAAAACATAAAATGCCACTGCCCCTGGCTGCCTTTGGTGTGTGTGTAATTGGAGGGGATGGGGTGATCATTACCTCCTTTCAAAGTCCAAATTGCAGATTGTCAGGGAGGCAGGTGATCTTAGACACTCACTCCTATAGAATTGAAACGGCATGTCTTTCTTTTGAGTGGGCTCCTTCTAGACTCTTCTTCCCAAGTTACTGTCTGGCTCAGTGGGTCAGTGTGACCTTGCTGCATCCCAAACAGTCCCTGTTTGCCCATGATTCTGCACTGAGAGGGCCCTCTCTACCTCCCAAGTGTCTCCCCTTGTTCAAGATCCTAGGCTTACATCTCTTACACTTTTACTCCAAGACTTACTACCCTTCAATTCTGCCACTATTATCCTCTCCAACCTCTTGGCACTGGAGCATATTCTGTCTCACCAGTATTCCAGCCTTTCTGGCATGTCAAATAAATAAGCACATTAATAAACTTCACCAATATATCAAAATACCTGTATCTGATTCTGGGCAAAGCTGGTCAATACAGGATCACAGAGCCCATTGTAAGACTTTCAAGTATACTGAAAAGCAATGATGTCACTGTGATAGCTTGAAACGAACCAGCTTGGGAATAGTTATACCACAGAAATCGGAGAGTGCTCCAAATCACCCTGCCCTCAAAAAAAAAAAAAAAAAAAATAGTGCTAGTTGTTAAACATAAAATAACATATCATCATTTGCAGATGACAAGTTTAACGACTTTGCAGTCTGAATGCCTACCAGCTATTTGACTGTACACAGGTTATTAAATATCTCTAAGCTCCAGTGTCCTTATTTATCAAATGGACATATTCAAAGAATCACTACAGTGTTAAAGTACAAACAAAAATCAAATATCCATGCTGTATGGTTGGCAGGATGCCTGAAACATCATACCCCCTTCAGTAAGTGTCAACTGCTATTGGTGTTATTGTTATTATTACTTTTCAGCATGACAGGGACAGGCTCAAAATTAGAGTCAGTATTCACTCAATATACTTTAATTGGTTTTTGAATAATATTATATTTAAAAAGAAAATTCAGCAAACATCAGTTCAATAAAGTCCCAAAGCATTCTTCATAAGTAGAAGCTGGCTTTTCTACGTGACAAAAGGATAGGAAATAACATTTAAAACTTTGATCTAGTTATCAATACCACCATCCACTACATGTGTGACATTTGGTAACGTTGCTTAGTCTGTGTGACTCAGCTTTCCCACCTATAAAATGAGGATGAAAATATTTCCTCACAGCATTGTTAAGAGCATTATGCAGGAAAAGTAGCCTACACAGTTCCTGGCTTGCTGTGGGTACTTGATCATGGTTAATTTCCTTCTCTGCCCATTTCTTCCATAGGAAAATTAAGAAGGCCTATACAGCAGGTGAAGTTTGCAAACTATTAACAAAGCTTTGCCCTTCATTATTTGTCCTTAGGTCTTGATTTGAACTAGATTTGTTTTTCTGGACCAAGAGGTAAAATTTGAAGCAAATATGATCATTATTATTAATGACTAAGATCTCAGAGAGGGAGATTGATGCTACCAATAACAGAAAATTAGAAAGTCTGGAGGGTGAGCTGGCTTGGAGGAAAGAATGATGAATTTTATTTCAGATATAAATTTGAACAAAGAGAGCCCTCTGGTTCAGGCAATGGATATAATAAGGAGGGAATCTAGGAGAAGAGTAAGGGTCCGATATGTAGATTTCTGGGGCATCTTCAAAGAGCAGTTAATATCAGGAGGGTGGAGGAAGTTGGGAGATAACCGCCCAAGGAGAATTACAAAAGACAGACAACTGTGGTGGCAGGATCATGCCCCAGCTTGAAAAGGGGAGGGAAGGAGTGGAGAAATTGCTCAAAAAAAAAGAAAAAAAATTAAAGGGAAAACTGACAGAACCCCTTCATGGAAAGAGTGCATATAAGGCTACAGCAGAGGTCTATGCATGTAAGTCTATCTGACTGTCCACAGATCTATTGATTTAAGATATTTTGGGATAAGGCTCCAGTTTGGGGAATTTTAAAGCAGGAGTTGCCAAGCTTTTCCTATAATGGGTCAAATATCAGTAAGTATTTCAGGCTTCTCAGGCTTTATGACTTCTTCCACAACTCAACTCTGCTATTGTAATGCAAAAGTAACCACAGAAATGCATACAAATGAAGGGTTATGGCTATGTTCCAATAAAGCTTTGTTTACAAAAAAACAGACAGCACTCTGGATTTGACCGGGGGCTCTAGTTTTTCAATCCATTTAAAAGGACTGTGAAAGCCACTGAAATTGAAAGATTCTATGAGGTCAGAGGTCATCTCTGATTGTTTACATTTCCCAAGCACCTAACAAGGTACCCGGCACAACTCAGAGTGTACTTTTAAATTGAGGTATACTCCAATCCCAAAGAAAGGCAAGGCCAAAGAAGGCTCAAACTACCACACAACTGCACTCATCTCACATGCTAGTAAAGTAATGCTCAAAATTCTCCAAGCCAGGCTTCAGCAGTACAGGAACCGTGAACTCCCTGATGTTCAAGCTGGTTTTAGAAAAGGCAGAGGAACCGGAGATCAAATTGCCAACATCCGCTGGATCATGGAAAAAGCAAGAGAGTTCCAGAAAAACATCTATTTCTGCTTTATTGACTATGCCAAAGCCTTTGACTGTGGTGGATCACAATAAACTATGGAAAATTCTGAAAGAGATGGGAATTCCAGACCACGTAACCTGCCTCTTGAGAAATCTGTATGCAGTCCAGGAAGCAACAGTTAGAACTGGACATGGAACAACAGACAGCTGGATGGCATCACTGACTCGATGGACGTGAGTCTGAGTAAACTCCAGGAGTTGGTGATGAACAGGGAAGCCTGGCGTGCTGTGATTCATGGTGTCACAAAGAGTTGGACACAACTGAGAGAGTGAACTGAACTGAACTGATGTAAAGAACTGCTCTGAAGCACATTTATACTATAGGATAAACAACCAGTAAAAAGCCTTCTACCAAAATTCAAGACACATATGCATTTTCACTGGCATCAAGGCCTCCAGCTACAAGACTGAAGATGAGAGGGTAGATTTACAGATTCAGCCAGCAAAGATTCATAGAGGGGCAAGGGAAGGGAAATTTTCTGGAAACCCTACAAAAACACCAAGCAGACAACAGCTCATTTCAAGATGATTTATGGGGTCTTGGAGACCAAAACACATTAAAACCCCAGAGAGTCAGTCACAGGGCTGTCTACAACCTCCAAATCCTGGAATTAGAGATATCTTCTGATTTGGAGACCTTTACAGTCACCCTCTTCCAAGCCACTTATAGTGCCTCAGAAAACAGCATTTCTGCTGTATTTCAGCAAGACCTACAGAGGTATTAACAATCCATCAAGAACCAAACTCTTCCAAGAGAAATAATTAGATTAATATACAACAGCTCATTCTGTAATAACCTAATAAAAACTGTAATAAAACAGGCACTGGATTCCAGAGGTAACATAATATTTTCACAGAAGACAGTGTGTGCCCATGATGGATCCTGCTCCTCTCCCTCTAGAGGCAGAGGCAGTGTCTCTGCATTACCTGGCTCATGATGAACATGGGGGAGTTCTGCTTTAGCCCTCAGAATGGACAACAGATATTCCTGTCTTTATTTCGGTTTTGACCAGCTGGAAACACCTCCTGTGACTGATTTAAGTTCATAACAATGAAGTTGCATGTGTTGTAATTTGGAAGCCCCTAGTGCTCACTTTTGGTTTTATTGCTACTAAACTCTCAGCTTGAAAACATTCCATTTCAAGAGTCAATGTGCATGTCTTTTGCCAGGGTTTGCTGGCTGGGAGCTGAGTTTTCTGCTGGATCTGAGAATTCATGACTATATCACCCTTACGTGCAGTCCTTGCTCACCTGGACAAGGCAAGGGGTCCCCCATCTTTGTGCCTCCACCTGACAAGCTCAGACAACAATGGCTGGTGAGAACTTCTGCACTGAGTCTCTCTCTGGTTCACAAATTCACTTCCCTGTTGAGTTCAGCTGGCTGGGCAACAGACAGCCTCTGGCCTCCATGAGTTCAGTCCAAGGACTGTGTCTTACTCACCCCCACATTCCAGGACCTGGCACTCAAAATGCTGACTGCACCAGCATTGAGACTGCAGTGCCAGTCTGAGTCTCCTCTCCTCTGGGGCCACTCAACTGCCTCTATGTTCCATTTCACTTAGTACTTCCAAGAGGGAGGCATTTCCAAGCCAAATAGGAAAGAAAAACAGCTCTTATTATTCTCAGCAAACTAAAGCCTCATATAAGCAGACAAACAATCCAAACTGGAAGTCCAAAAAAATCTCCAAGATCAGGTCAAGTTTCTTTCGCTTAGAATCTTAGATTCTCTTAATCTCAACAATAAGTCATCCCAGCTCCCTGCCAAGGGTCTTGCACAGCAGTTTATTGAATGAAAGAAATCTGTTGGACAGATGGATGGACAGGTGGCTAGACAGACAAACAGGATGGGGGAAAAGAAAAAAAAAAATAAGGAGGTAGTCCATTCTCCCAAGCCCTCTTGTCTTGGAGAGCCCCCATGTCCACTAATACACTGAGGGCTCTCTATAAACTAAGTGTAAACCAGCCTTTCTAAAACTCACTTGTCCTTACAAGTCATCCCTCATTTGACCTTATGTTAATCCCTTTGAACTGACATTCACGTGGTATGTTTTAGAAATTGCTGATTTCTTGATTTTTCTTCCCTGTTCATGCAACTTTCTCTCCATTATGCAACCAGGAAGAGATTAGGAGAAATAAGTTGGTACAAAGAAGCACATGATAAAAAATAAACACAAAAAATATTCTGTTTACCAAAGAAACATGCACAGAATAACATCTATACAGTCATGTGATCAGAAAGAGGCAATAACTGGCCCCACACTGTGGACCGAGGCCTTAGAGTGTGAGCAGAAATCAAGTTCCCACTCAGACTCTTCAGAATTTCAGGGCCAGCTTGTTAGTCCTAGGGTGCTTGTTAGTCTTGAAAACACTTACATCAGGATCTGACATTGTGCTCTTGTTTATTTCTTTCAAGCAAACTCAGTACTAATTGGTTTTTCAGATGCTAATCAATAAACAACTTTATTTTTCCCCAACAACTCTGGTCAAGTACAGTTTGAAAATTGCAGCCCAGTCGCCTCCACGCCACTGAAGAGAAATCAATGTCAGGCCCTTTCCCAAATGAGCTGCTGTTTGCACTTCTTGATTAGCATCCATTTCTCCTTTTTCAAAAGTCTACATTTGTCTAACTGCCTCTCCATTCTTCCTAGTTAGGGACTGGAGTCTCAGGGCTCTCAACTTATTTTTAACCTACTGTAGGGATGTCACATTCTTGCTACAAATCACTCTTACTCAAAAGCAAAATCAATGTACTTCATCCATAAGAAACCTATAAACAAGGTGAAGGCCTGAAATAAGACTGAGATTTGGGGGTATTAGAGAGTTCTAGAAATGTGTATCGATAGGTATCTATGGAACACAATGATTAAAGGCCAGACTCTTCATAGATAATGTTCAGTGACCTATGTTGATGATGTGGTATCCTATTAAGTTTAGTCAAAGCAGCAGCCATTCACTTGTGAATTGTGTGTATGAATGTGTGTGTGGCTTCACTTTGACATGACATACAGCTTTGAGGGGACATGACAGTAATTTCCAAATACATAAAGTACTCTCCTACAGAAGAGGGTGCCTGGAAAAAGTCTCTTTCCTACTCGTAAAGCTTTGATGCACAGAGTTGATAGGGGAAAGTATCTAGATTCCTTTTCATTCTGTTACTGACAGCTTTACGTTAAATACATGTGTTCAGTTTCAATCCTCGTCCTTGACTGCCTCTTTAGACTATGATCCTGAAAAAGGAGCATACTTGGCTCATACTTAGTTACGTTCTTTCACAAGAATGGGTAGATTTATTTTTCTATCGGATTCATGTCAACTTTTTGTTCTCCTGTGAGTCTCACTTAAACATAAATTAATTCAAAAGCAGTTATTTCCAGAAAGATCAACCACAAAACAAACTGTTTTGCCGGTATCAAGTTGATGCAGAATTTTGCTTTCTACTTGAGCATATACTTGAAATATGAAATCACAAATGTTCATTTTATGCAGATATGCCCAGAGTGATGTGTATGTAGATGTATGCTATTGCTTGAAAATAAAAATCAGTTACTAGTGACATGTGTCAGATTGATCTGCTCATTTCAACCCCAGAGAAGGCCAAGAAAATGTCCTGAATGTCATCATCTTTATTACTTCATAATATGAAAAATACTGATATGAATAATAGTAAATTAAAACTAAAGAAGCACCAATGACTCTCACACAGTTCAAGACTCTTTGAAGTCTACTCCTAACTATTTTAGTCCTAATCCGCACAACTCTCCTTTACAGTTTTACCTGGTGCTGTACCACATCTGACTCTAGTAAAAGTACACACAAGAGAACCCCATCAGAGCAAGGCTGATCCACATCCACACTGACATAAGCTCCACGAGAAGTGGGATTTGCTGTTGGTTCCCTACACTAGTTATAGCACTTGTAACAATGCCCAGCACATAGCTGATGCTTAATAAACGCAATGAATACCTGTGGACTACACAACTGCCTGTAACCATCACAGTAGAGCAGACATTCAGTAACTATCAGAAAAGATCTCTATTAGTACATACTGAACCACATTTCCATTTCATAGTGATGCTTTCTAAGGCCCACTTGACTTCACATTCCAGGATGTCTGGCTCTAGGTGAAAGATCACACCATCATGATTATCTTGGTCTTGAAGATCTTTTTTGTACAGTTCTTCTGTGTATTCTTGCCACCTCTTCTTAATATCTTCTGCTAGATCTGATAGATAGAATACCTGATGAACTATGGACTGAGGTTCATGACATTGTACAGGAGACAGGGATCAAGACCATCCCCATGGAAAATAAACGCAAAAAAAAAAAAGCAAAATGGCTGTCTGGGGAGGCCTTGCAAATAGCTGTGAAAAGAAGAGAGGTGAAAGGCAAAGGAGAAAAGGAAAGATATAAGCATCTGACTGCAGAGTTCCAAAGAATAGCAAGAAGAGATAAGAAAGCCTTCCTCAGCAATCAGTGCAAAGAAATAGAGGAAAACAACAGAATGGGAAAGACTAGAGATCTCTTCAAGAAAATTAGAGATACCAAGGGAACATTTCACTTGAAGTAATTTATACCTCTCACCAAAAGATGCCTTAGCAGAGTGCCAATACAGGCAGAATGTACTGTTCTACAGGGAATTAATCTTTGGATAGCACAATTCTTTACAAGTCTTAAATATGTGGAATGCATACTGCCCACTAAAGAGCAAGAATCTGATTCATTTCAAAACTAGTACAGAGGCTTGCAAACTGTGAATGCTCACTATATATCAGAATGAATAAATGCGTATACACACGACTTACATTTCATACACAAGGGAGGAATAAAACTGTGTAACTGCCCCAGGGAAGATGCTAGTTAATATTGCATACTTCATGTCAGCTGGCATATATAAAGCCAAATCAGTATTTAAAAAATTAAAAGACATGTTAGCATAGTAAGAATGATACATTAAAGTGTAGGTTGAAAGGCTACTGTTAGAAAACCAAGGATGGCTCTTCTTTCTCAAGTGGATTATGCCCTCTGTCTTTCTGTCTCAGAGCCATCACTGAACTCCCATTATTGAGACATTTGATGGATGCAAGCAGAATGTAACAAGGAGATGCAGAGCTACGTCACCTACTCCGTGACCTGGTGTGTGGAATCATGCTAATTCCTACCACTGGCTGTTGCTTGGCCCAGCAGTGCTTCTGCAGGATCTTCATATAATAAGGCAAATAATACAAACCTGTCACTGTTTCTAGGTGCTTGCTCGTCTTCACATCATGAAAAGAAAACTTATTTTCCCTCTTAAGTTTATCACTACTTGTGTTACTTTGCTGAGTCTGCCATTACAGGATATCACAGTGGGTGGCTTCAACAACAGAAATAGATATTCTCACAGTTGTGGAGGCTGCAAGTTCATGTTCAAGGTGCTTGCAGGGCTAGTTTCTTGTGAGGCCTCTCTGGCTTGTAGGCCAACTTCTTGCTATGCCCTCACATGGCCTTTTTCTCTATGGGCACCCACTCTTGGCATTTCCTTCTCTTCTGGAGAAGGACTCCAGTAGTACTGGATTAGGACCTCACCTGTATGATTGCATTTAACTTTAGTTAAAGAGCCTGTCTCCAATACAGTCATAATGAGGGTTAGGGCTTCAACGCTGAATTTTTAGGGGGACAAATTCAATCCCTGACACTTCACATAGTGCAAAACTACTAACATCAAGAGACCATACAGAGGTAAGGTTTCTGTCACACAATTATTCTTTTTTAAATTTTTTTTGAAGGATAATTGCTTTACAGAATTTTGTCATTTTCTGTCAAACCTCAATATGAATCAGCCATAAGTATACATATAACACAGGGACGGCAGAGCCTGGTGGGCTGCCGTCTATGGGGTCGCACAGAGTTGGACACGACTAAAGTGACTTAGCAGCAGCAGCAGCAACCCTCCTTTCTGAACCTCCCTCCCATCTCCCTTTCCATCCCACCCCTCTAGGCTGATACAGAGCCCCTGTTTGAGTTTCCTGAGCCATACAGCAAATTCCCATTGGCTCTCTATTTTACATATGGTAATGGAAGTCTCCATGTTACCCTTTCCATATATCTCCTCCTCTCCTCCCCTCTCCCAAGTCCATAAGTCTATTCTCTATGTTTGTTTCTCAATTGCTGCCCTGTAAATAAGTTCTTAAGTATCATTCTTCTAGATTCCATATATATATATGCGTTAAAATACGGTATTTATCTTTCTCATTCTGACTCACTTCACTCTGTATAATAGGTTCTAGGTTCATCCACTTCATCATCTAACTCAAATGTGTTCCTTTTTCATGACTGGGTAATATTCCATTGTGTATATGTACCACAACTTCTTTATCCATTCATCTGTCAATGGACACCTAGGTTGTTTCCATGTTCCAGCCGTTGTAAACAGTGGTGCAATGAACAGTGGGACACTTGTATCTTTTTCAATTTTGGTTTCCTCAGGGTATATGCCTAGGAGTAGGACTGCTGGGTCACGTGGTGGTTTTATTCCAAATTTTTAAGGAATCTCCATACTGTCTTCCAGAGTGGCTGTATCAACCTACATTCCCACCCACAGTGCAAGAGTGTTACCTTTTCTCCATATCCTCTCCAGCATTTATCATTTGCAAACTTTTTGATGATGGCCATTCTGACTGGTTTGAGGTGATATCTCATTGTGGTTTTGATTTGCATTTCTCTAATAATGAGCGATGGTGAGCATCTTTTCATGTGTTTGTTAGCCATCTGTATGTCTTCTCTGGAGAAAGGTCTGTTTAGGTCTTTTTCCCACTTTTTGATTGGGCTGTTTGTTTTCCTGGTATTGAGTTGTATGAGCTGCTTGTATATTTTGGAAATTAATCCTTTGTCAGTTGTTTCATTTGCTATTATTTTCTCCCATTCTGAGGGCTGTCTTTCCCCCTTTCTTATAGCTTCCTTTGCTGTGCAAAAGCTTTTAAGTTTAATCAGGTCCCACTTGTTTACTTTTGTTTTTATTTCTATTACACCAGGAGGTGGGTCATAGAGGATCTTGTTTTGATTGATGTCACTGAGTGTTCTGCCTATGTTATCCTCTAAGAGTTTCATAGTTTCTGGTCTTGCATTTAGGTTTTTCATCCATTTTGAGTTTATCTTTCTGTATGGTATTAGCAAGCAAGTGTTCTAATTTCATTCTTTTGCATGTAGCTGTCCAGTTTTCCCAGCACCATTTACTGAAGAGGCCGTCTTTGCCCCACTGTATACTCTTGCATCTTTTGTCAAAAATAAGGTACCCATAAGTGCACGGGTTTATTTCTGGGCTTTCTATCTTGTTCCATTGGTGTCTATTTCTGTTTTTGTGCCAGTACTATACTGTCTTGATAACTGCAGCTTTGCAGTATAATCTGAAGTCAGGAAGACTGACTCCTCCAGCTCCATTCTTCTTTCTCAAGACTGCTTTGGCTCTTTGGGGTCTTGTGTGTTTCCACATGAATTGTGAAATTTTTTGTTCTAGTTCTGAGAAAAATGCCATTGGTAATTGATAGGGATTGCATGAATCTGTAGATTGCATTTGGTAGTACAGTCATTTTTGCATTATTGATTCCTCCTACCAAGGAACATGGAATATCTCTCCATCTGTTTATGTTGTCTTTCATTTATTTCATTAGTGTCTTATAATTTTCTGTGTACAGTTCTTTTGTCTCCTTAGGTAAGTTTATTCCTAGATATTTAATTCCTTTTGTTGCAATGGTGAATGGGATTGATTCCTTAATTTCTCTTTCTGGTATTTCATTGTTAGTATATAGAAACACAAGTGATTTCTGTGTATTGATTTTGTATCCTGCAACTATGCTAAATGCACTGATTAGCTCTAGTAATTTTCTGGTACCATCTTTAGGGTTTTCTATGTACATTATCATTTCATCTGCAAACAGTGAGAATTTTACTTCTTCTTTTCTGATCTGGATTCATTTCTTTTTCTTCTCTGATTGTTGTAGCTAGGACTTCCAAAATTACATTGAATAGTAGTGGTGAAAGTGGATACCCTTGTCTTGTTCCTGATCTTATGGGGAATGCTTTCAGTTTTTCACCAGTGAGAATAATGTTTGCTGTAGGCTTATCTAATATGGCCATTACTATGTTGAGGTAGGTTCCTTCTATGCCCATTTTTTGAAGAGTTTTAATCATAAATGGGTGCTGAATTTTGTCAAAGACCTTTTCTGCATCTATTGAGATTATCATATGGTTTTTATCTTTCAATTTGTTAATATAGTATATCAGACTGATTTGTGTATATAGAGGAATCCTTGTATTCCTGGAATAAATCCACTTGATTATGGTGCGTGAACTTTTTAATGTGTTGCAGAATTCTGTTTGCTAAAATTTTGTTGAGGATTTTTGCATCTATGTTCATCAGTGATATTGGCCTGAAGTTTTCTTNATGTATATAGAGGAATCCTTGTATTCCTGGAATAAATCCACTTGATTATGGTGCGTGAACTTTTTAATGTGTTGCAGAATTCTGTTTGCTAAAATTTTGTTGAGGATTTTTGCATCTATGTTCATCAGTGATATTGGCCTGAAGTTTTCTTTTTTGTGTGTGATCTTTGTCTGATTTTGGTATCAGGGTGATGGCAGCCCTGCAGAATGAGTTTGGAAGTGTTCCTTCTTCTACAATTTTTTGAAAGAGTTTTAGAAGGATAGGCATTAGGTCTTCACTAAATGTTTAATGTAATTCACCTGTGACACCATCTGGTCCTGGGCTTTTGTTTTTCATAATTTCTATTTCTTCCTGGTTCAGTCTTGGAAAATTGAACATTTCCTCCAGGTTACCCATTAGGAGGAGCTAAAAAGCCTCTTGATGAAAGTTAAGGAGGAGAGTGAAAAAGTTGGCTTAAAGCTCAACATTCAGAAAACGAAGATCATGGCATCCGGTCCCATCACTTCATGGGAAATAGATGGGGAAACAGTGGAAACAGTGTCAGACTTTAATTTTTTGGGCTCCAAAATCACTGCAGATGGTGACTACAGCCATGAAATTAAAAGACGCTTACTCCTTGGAAGAAAAGTTATGACCAACCTGGATAGTATGTTCAAAAGCAGAGACATTACTTTGCCGACTAAGGTCCGCCTAGTCAAGGCTATGGTTTTTCCTGTGGTCATGTATGGATGTGAAAGTTGGACTGTGAAGAAAGCTGAGC